>JACCPG010003554.1:0-36644 GCA_016069955.1 Drepana arcuata
TGATGGGAAACGGTTACCGTAGCCTATTTACGCTCACGATACCGAAGTATCACTTGCGTGTTGCCACTCTGTGTTCGGAGTGTTATAGTGTGTTGGCTGCATAAGGTTTAATCCCTCTGCTTCCAACACATTGTAACAATCCTCCCCCGTCCCCAAGGAGCTCATTACTGGAAACCTTATTCACCACGTAGGAACACAACAATAAATTGTGTTATTTGGCTACGGACTTCTATAAGGTAATTCGAACGGGAAACCCGTTATGCCCTACCTCTCTTAGTACGTACGTACGTACGCAAAGTTGCTTCCTCCGTTCAATAGCTTTCTTAATGCTAGAGTAAATGTTGTGTCAAGTCGCTACACTTGTTCCGAAAAGCGTACGGGTCGGTAGTTACCAACAGGAGTTTGAACGTACACATCCATATACCATTCGGCTAACAATGTAATAAGTCTCTGAATAAGATTTTTTAATGAATTCTAAGAATGCATACTATTATAACATCCATAGTATATCAGTGTGGTTAATGTCGCGATTTGCGCACGATTCAAAGAACGCGGTTACCATACACTAACACGATTTAATAGATAATTGATTCCTAAGAAGCGAGATGGATTTATCCCGTCAGATGCCAAAGCAATCAAGGGCAAAGCTTTTCAATAGACTCTATTAAACTCTTCCTGCATTATAGCTTCAATGTTGAAGTTGAGTAATTTCCAACGCAACAATGGACGACCTCTCGTCAAAGTACGTAGCGATATTTTTTAAATGAATTGACTTAATACAAATATTATTAGACTTCCAAACGTATTCATCAAATAACCTGCGTCATTGAAATATTTTTGAGGTATTATAATTAAGGGATTGCCTATCAAACTGATTAAATATTGTTAATTTAATCTGCTATTCAAACAGTAGTTAAACACGTTTTATAAATAACATTATTTCAATCTGCCCATGAACGCAGCAGGCTGTTCCTCCGTTGAGCGAACAAAAAAATTAATATTTTACTTGAAGCTCATAATATCATAATTCTGTTGTGGTCGCACGTGGTGTAAATAGTCACTTACGCAGTGTGGGTTCAAGTTTTATCAATCTGTTTTACTGACAGTAAAAAAAAACTTTTGCTGACGTGAAGGGAACCATTCGATCTTTATGCCGATACCACAGTTATCAGTCATTTCAATGCGGGCAACGTGTGAGAATCGATATAACAAGCGTTTATGAGTGAGGTAAGGAATTACCATCATATCTTCTCAGATTATATATTTACTTATCACCTATGTTGTTTAAAAATATAGACAGCCCATGACAATTGCTGGGACATACGCCTTAACCCTACATATCATACATACACTTTACAGGCATGTGTGTCGTGTGACTATCGGGTTTGTGATCTACCTCTTTTCACTCTAGGCCACTATTCTATCAATACGTATACTATATATAATTTGATTGATGTGCTGGTCTGTGACTGTGGTCTCTAGACTACAACAGACCTCTCTCGCTTCATCTACTTTCATCAGCCTCTTCATACACGCACGCTAGTTAACGTGGCAATCGACGATTCGACAATTGTAAAGGTAAAACAACGAATGCTACGTTGATGTACATACTTATAGCACGGCGGACGTACAGCACCGATGCAAGCATAACACGACAGTCAATGCAAATATGTCGATAATACGAAGCAAGCGAAAAACACTGCAACCCGTTAAAATTTATCGAACTATCAGTGTTACACGTGTAACGTTATATCAGCAGGCATGAATACATTTTATAAGGCGAATTTCCTCCCGCCTACTCATACAAGGGCCTTGACGTGCTGGTATGTAAGTATGAATGTTATTATAATTTAATACAAAATGTAATATAATGGAAATAATACGAGAGTCGTATTCTAAATACTGTTTAGATTTTATTGAAAAGAGTAAAGGTTGCTATAATTATCAAATCTATTTTCTCAAATAGTTTTTTTTTCTGTTACGTTCCTGGGTATGGGAATTAACATAAAACGTGTTGTATTTTTTATTCATTAAGTTCACGAATCAGCTTGGAACGATATAATTAAATCAATGTCGTCGGAATATGTTAAATCTGTAAAATTTATAAGATCGAAAACGATTGGACTGGTTTCGATGGAATGTGGAATATTTTTAGCTAATATGTCACGCGAAAATGGCTCGTCTACGGAATGGCTTTTGCGTTGTTTACTCTTTGGTCGGGGTGCAACAAAGAGGCTGTTATATCGTGTAGTATTAATGTGCGCAGGCGCCGCAGCTTTGGCGCCCAAGTATGACGCCACTGGCAGCCACCTTCGCAAGATCCGCCCGACTTACAAAAATTAATAGCCGGCGCATTCTTAACATATTTACAGATTCCAGTTTCTCAGTGATTTTAAGCGACCATCTTTGAGTTTCCATTTTATTGAGAACGGCGCCAGATTCGCATGCTGTCTGGATTGTTCCACTCGAATTGCCTCGCGAGTTTATACCCACGATAAAATACGATAAAATAAAAAGCGTGCATTCGTCATTAAATTCAAAATTAACTCCTACGGTTCACTTAATAATTTATTTATGCTTTTGCATTTCCGTCGTTTTTCTTTGGGATCGATACCATATTGTCTGGCGTCTGAATTTATTGCAGTAAACTAGTAGATTGCAAATGTGTAATCACAATAAAAAAAACATAACGGTACTCAATCAAACAAGTGAGTAAGTACGCGTGGAGTTTAGTGTACTTAGTATTGAAAATAACGGAGAGATATATTGTATTGAGTGTCAAGAACAATCCGCATTTTTTTGTCAATTATATTAATGTATGTAATTTATCATTCATACCTGTCCATTAGTTATGGGCAAAAAAAAACTATCTATTGCGATGTAAACGGTTCTTTGTTGGTGGAAAGTGTTTTTACGTAAGGTCAAAGGTTTACAAGTAACTGTATGGCGACCCCGTGATAAAAATATCAATCATGTTCGCAATTTAACGTTTCGATATTCGGTGTATCGGTATGACTTATAATTACTGGATATTCTAACGGTAACAGTAAATATTGATTAACTATTAATGTGTCAAAATGATTGTAGATCACACAATTCGAAGAAAGATATCAAACGCAAGTAATAAAAAGCGAATGTTTTATGATACCTTCACACTATTATTAATGCGTGTAAATCAAGCAAAGTAATATATTTAATGATTATAAATAACTCTATTAAGCTTATACTTAGTTAAAAAGGCATCGAAGTGTCTAAATATCGCTACATATATTGGAAAGCTAAAGATAATATTATAATAGACGCGTTGAAAAAAATCTTGATCTTATATGCCAATCCACTAAATCATGGTCCCCATTCAATTTTATTTTATAAATCAAATAATATTAAGTGGACGTCTGCAGCTTCCAGCTGCAAAACTGTGTGACATATGTCATAAATGTTTTTGTAAGTATCTATCTTTATCAATAGGGTTATCGTGATCTTATTCCCATAGTAAAAGCTTTGCTTAGACTGGAGCAAGGTCGAATTGAGTGGAAATGTCTCAAAATACACCCATACACACGCTGAGTCCCTCAGGCAGGCAGAGAAAGTAGAGGGATAGTTCTCTCTAGACTAACCAACCTCTTTCGGTTTATTCTATATTGATCATCATTTTGATCTCTTTATACATGCTCATCGGTTTTGAATACTCAAAAAGTTCCCATCCTTGAGTGTCGATATGATCTAGGTAGTAGGAACGTGGTCTTCGTCTGCCTCTTCTTCAAGACACATTTTATGAATTTTGAATCTGTTTCGACAATCTCGCTAATCGTTTCTATTTGTCCAAACAAACGTAAAACGCATTTCTTAAACTTAACAATTAAAACCTCATTCGCGCAATTCTCCAGCTATCATTATAACATTATATTAAATATATTGAATTGAGAATTATGTAACTGGACATCCTTTATATTATGTTAGGATGACAGGTTTCAGAAAAACATGGTACTTCATATCAGGGAGTCGGGGACTGATCCGTCATCTTTCATTCTAGTAGTCAGTGAAAAGTAACTGTTATTACAACTCTCCTTATTATTTTTGAAAACACTCAACGAATGTTTATTATATAAAAACATAATATCTAAAAGGCAGACCAGAGGAGGAACAATATTTTATAAAAAAAACTGTAAGTCTTGAGAACATTTTAAGACGATCACGCAATATGACACCAATACCTCAAATGCATTCCATTGGCCATGCCGTTAGGTTTTGATAAAATATTAAGTGTGTATTTACTACGATGGCAGACTAACTAGGTTATCCAATTATGCGGTCAAGTGTGGGTCTGAACTGTCAACTGAAGTGTTCAGTATTTATTCAGAATAAGAGGTAGTTTTAATATGTTGTTACAAAAGACAGTGTTATTTTTTCTCCATTTTTTCAAAAAGAGTATCACACACCTAATGCACGTATGTTTAAAGTTGTTTTTAATATATCTTATTCTATAAGGCGTGATAGCCAAGTGGTCCGAGAATTCCTCTGCAACGCTAAGATGTAAGTTAGATTATAGACCCTTGTGTGCAGGTGGGAAGAAGCCTTAACAACCTACAGCTAAGTTATATTATACTCCTCTTGTACGTCCTTCATCGAAATACTGTTCAATGTCATCGACCCAAAACATGGTGGCCGTCCAACCCTAGTTTTATTGATACTCTGGCATCAATATATCAATAGTTTAGATCACCGAACCAAAATCCGATTAATATTATTTGAAAAAGTTGTTCAGGTTGTTTGTTATTTAGTTACGCCTGAGAGGCTAAACGGTATTGTATGACTATTTGTACATCAATGTTTCAAGCACCGCTATTATATGTACATACGCCACTGAATTTCTTCTCAAACGTAGGCAGGTTTCGGGTAAGTTTTTTCAGGCGGTAAAGGTGTCCTGGTGTAACTAATGACTGTATTTAAGTGCAGAAGAACTCATTGGTACAGTCAGGATTCTACATTGCAATCTTTGTGTTGCGGACAACTCGAACCAATCGACCACCATGACCCTTGTATGAAATTTAGCATGATTTATCAACACACCGAGTCCCCAACGGGGTAGGCAGAGAGTATAGAGCGCCGGTTCTCTCTAGACTTACATACCTCTTTCGCTTAGTCCACATACATCAGTATCTTCATAAATGCTCGTCGGTTTCGAGTACTTTTGACGTTCCCGTCTTTGAGCGTCCGATCGATTTGATCCAGGTAGTTGGAACGTGGTCTTCCTCTGCCTCTTCTTACACACACATTTGCTTTGTGTATCTGTTTCGTCAATCTTTCTCCACTGGTTCACTGAAACCAACGTAACATGCCTTTTTTTATCTTTACAATCACGCCCTCATTCACGCCCTCGTTCACATTATTGCTTAATATGATTTATTCCTGAAAATAACTACCAATTAAATCAAATTAATCGCAGGTAAATTCTTCTTTTATGTATTTTCACATATTATGGAACCCCAAAAGTGTTATCGTGTGGATCTGACTAATGCTTTTCAATGGATCGACTCATTAATCAGGTGTAAGCTTTCATTTAGCCTACTATCAATTTTGATAAAAAGGCTATTGTCTTATCGCACCTACTTAGGATTTATGTTAATGAGATTCATAATAAAATCTGGATTTCAAGGTCGTGCTTGAGAAATGGCGATGGACTCGCCATCTGTAAAGAAATTATAATATATGTTCTTTAATTTGTATGTGGGTGCTGTGATCAGTATTACATATATACGTATGTATATTATATACGAGCCCAAAGCTGCAACACAAAGGTTGTAAGCTTGAATTCCGACTGTAGAAAATATTTTATCTACTTAAGTACAGAGATTAGTCACACCACGAGCTTTACGATGATGGAAAACATTGGGAGGAAACCATGCAGTTTCATCCCGACTGAGAGTGGGTACTACTTACATATATCTTCGGCAACCTTTATGGGATTATATTTACTTCAGGCCAGGGATTTGCCATCTGTCACCTTGGCAAATAAAATATATCTCTGGCGAAAAGTGGGTGTGCCTGCCCCTTCGGGGACCTTTGTGGGTAGGCGTGAGGATATATGTTATAAATATTACAGTACTGTTATAGTATGGGACACACCACAAACAAATTTGCTCATTACACAAATGCTTGTTGCCAGCAGGGTTCGAACACGCGATATTTAGTCCCCAGGCAGAGAGCCACTACCATTGTGCCACATATCACATGACAGTCTGCTATGATGAAAATCGCAGTAAAAAAAACAAGCGTTCTCCTGATATTAAAGTATACATTCACGTGTTTACTCCACATTATGTCTTCTAAACATTATTCACCTAAAAGATAAAGCATATTTGGATGTCCTGCTCGTCATTAAATAAACCAGAATTTAGATTTAGAGACATTAATTATTCTCTGATACAGATCCGTGACCAGCATTTATATGTCACACCTACACCTACTCGTTATAAGATTTATTTGAAATTATTAATACATTCCTTGTTTCATCATTGCTTATATAACAAGTTCTGACATAATATATATATAGGGATGTTGTAATTTATATTTTCCAATTAAACATCGATATTATATCGACGTTTTTATTAATAATTCATATTTGTTCTTTAAGTCTTTTTCGAGCTTTGTTTTGGTCTTATTAATGTAAAGATACAAGGTAGTACAAAAAGGAATTATTATAGCTGTGTAAAAAATGACTTGCAAATCAATTGATATTCCCTCTTTACCAGCTTCAACAAGTGCGCCGATTTCGATAGCTTTAGTCAACCCCCAAAAGTTTTAGCTCAAATACTCGTGAACAGTATAACGTAAATAAAACGCATAATACCACCTACACTGAAATTTAGTATTTAACCATCAAAACAAAATAAATATGTTTTTCAAAATCCAAGTTGCTCCAATTTATATCTACCTGAAATAAGTATATATACGTAAAATTCCACCCACGCATGTTGTCCATAATATAAGCGCAATATTGTTTTGTGTTCAAATATATACTTTAACATTTGTTAATAGAGTGCAAAGTAAATTAATGTTGATGTGATAAAATTTTAATCGGACACGGTGCTTAAAATTTCGCGGGTCGCAGTGTCAAATTGGTCGGCGACCGCGCAAGGCCGCCAAAAAACGATGACCTCAGACCTGTTGCTATAGAGTTACAAATACCATCGAGTTGACGCAAATATATTCTTGTAAGTTGCAAAACATGATCTAGCATATTATTATTAGACCGCAAATATCACGCGAGTTTTTTTCTTATGCTTTTGGGATATACCTAATATTAGCATAAACATATTTTTTTTAATTAGTTCAGTGATTTTTTTACAAAACAAATGTTTTGTTTTGTACACCTGTTACTAAACATTTATATGATAAAGCATGGAAGATGATACAGCTTTAAACGTGCGTAATGTCTGAAGTATCACAGCGCGTGGTTGAAATTATGTTGCGTGCGTTGCTGTGTCAGCAGCATTAGAGATGAAGCGCTTCTGACAGCACGACCCAAAAGGATCTTTGATTATATTGGTCTAGTGAAGAGATTTATCACCTTTCTTTTAAACATGTCTAACAAATCATTGTTAAGTATAGAGCCTGTCTTCTTGGTTAATGGACGCAGTGTGAACACGTAAAGTCTAAAATTTTACGCTGTGACTGGATAGGGCTTTTAGGGAATTTTAAAAGCATACAGTTTGAAGAAAATATTTGTCTACATCGCTTGTACTTATATAACTTATCTATAATCAAAGACTACTATGTTTATAATATCAACGTTGTTACAGTTAAATTGGTTACGTGCGATTTATAAAATGTGCTCGACAATTTACTAGTACCTATTAAGCGTTCTGTTATTTGATTATTCATTTCTAAATTGCATATTGAACGTATCATTTTATTGTGTTTGGCGGAATATATTTACATACGACATTATAGCTCCAATGTCTTGTCCAAATTAAGTACCATCTTGAAATTAGGTACCATAAGATTTGAAACTAACGTTCTCTTTGATTAATAAAACTACAAAAAGGCATAACAAGTATTAAAGTACATGAAATATTTCACTCATTATACATATATCGCGATCATTTACATGCCTGCTTTGCTATCCTCATTACAATTCGATATACGAATTTATTGTCTAGAAAATTATGATATGATAGTGAGGTTTTGCGAAACTAATATTGAATAAACCTAGTGACCGCTAACATTTTTAATTGAGAAGAAAAAAATTGCTGAATATTAAGTAGAGATTATTACGATACTATGTGGGTACCCCTGTAAATAGCTACGGAATTTATGGCTTCATTTCGCGTATATTGGATTGTATATTGCAATATGTAATTGTAATATGTAATCGATGTAATTGAAACTCTGTTACAGTTACAATATTTACATACATACATACATATCATCACGCCAAGTCCCTAACGGGGTAGGCAGAGAGTATAGAGCGTCAGTTCTCATATTTATTTATTTAGCAATATTTTTTCTAAATAAATGCCTTCATGCCTTACCACAAGGGTCTTCGAAGGGGTAGTATGAAATATCCTCCTTTCACAGATAGCGATTCCGTCTCCGCTTCTCATGCGCGTAATATATAAATAAGTATTTGATGTTTTCCTTCACCGTAAATCTCGCAATATGATTAATCACTGTACTGCCTGAAAAACCTCATTGTTACAAACGGACCACAACGACTCTCTGAATTATTCACACAATGCACTGCAAAAAAAAATATTAAACTGTTCTGACTATATTTGTAAACCATATTGTTCGTGATTTAGATACAAATCTTAAAAAAAAGAACACCTATTGAACTGCGCATATTTACTGAAGGTAATATAAAGTCAAATAACTTCTCGAAGCTTCTATAAGGACATAAAAACGAACTAAAACGACCATCCAAACTAGAGCAGCTTTCAAAACAAGCTCAATATATTCAAATGGAGGCGTTACAAAATTATCGATCGACATTCCAACATATGTTTTTCCGTTTTTTTTTCATTTGGTACATATTCTGATAAAATATATAACAGGGTTATATTCTGATAAAATATATAACAGGGTTTTATTGAAATATTCGAACTTTAACATTCTAAATGTGAAAGTTTGATTGTGTATGTTGATTTATAATTTGTATAAGATGTGGAGACGCGAGATATCTCAATCACGGGCTAACGGCAGGACGTTTTTTATTCTGCATACAATCGAGCATACGGACCACCTGATGGTTAGCGCCTTCCATAACTGTTAAGCACAATAAATAACTTGGGGATATCTCCCGCGTTGTCGATCTATAAATTGGTGGAGATACTAAACAAGCAGTTTAAAGGACGAATTGATTCTTCCAGCACTGTCGATTTGACATTTTCAAATTTAGAATACACCTTCGTTATATATTTACACTTATATTAGTGGGTACAACTTATACACCTCAGCCTCTTCGGGGACCCATATGGGAAGGCGTGAGGATATATTATTATTATATTAATTTTATTTCATAGATATCACCATTCCTGAAAGATTAATGACAGTGCCATTTAACTAAAGTGGGTGTTGTAACACATCTGCTTACCCCTTTGGGGACCCTTGTTGTAAGGCGTACAGATAACTTACTTTACTTACTTATACTTAATAATGGCTAACACCAAGGGACGCTGCAAGTCATTTATATTATTAAATTTAATCACTTAATTACAAAAATCAAGAATATTATTTAAACTTATCTGCTTAGTTATGTATGTATGTAGTAGGAAGATACTCGTGTTAGGTTAATTTTGAATTGAATTGAATTTTGAATCTCGTCTTATTTACCTATCTTTAGGCAAAAACATTGATGAATTAAATTAATTGGTATATGTGGTATGAAAGACTAAAGGATTCTGGATACAATTATGGGCAAACTATGCATTTTATAAAACGGTGACATTAGTTCAAACATTTTTCACTAACAGCACTTTCAACGTGTATACTACAAAAACTACGTAAAAAGATGGTTGCCTGTAAAGTCGGTTTTACGGGCGAAGATTTTACGTGACAACGTCTTTTTATCAATTCGAAAATCAAAACATTTATTCAGATCGAAGGTTCAAATTTTTGCTAAATAAATTAGAAATTAATGAAAATTTGTAAAATAATAATTAATTAATTAATTAATTTTAAACTAATAATTTACTTAACACTATCAACATTTATCAATAGTATGACATAACCTATAAACGCATTCGGCGGGCCTCTCTTTCGTTCGGTGACTCATCGTAACGTTACCGGGCGTTACACTTTTTCATAAGTGACTCCCAGCCGCAACCTAATTTAAGACGTTGTCACGTCAAAAATGCATGAGAAAAAAATTAAAAGATCTATATTGATCTAGTGTGATGTCAGGTTTGTGCATTTACAAAAATTTCGGTAACTGATTTCTAAAAATACTTGGTTTACATCAAATCTTGGTAAAAAGTTTATGAGTCTGCTTTCATGATAATAAAGATTTAATTATTATTCTGTTATACGGCTATTATCTCGAAAATATAATTACCGTTAATTATGTATTTTTAACTTTAGTACCTTAGAAAAAATCTGCCAAAGGTTGATGACATCCAATTCACATGTGGACAAGACTGGGTCCAGATGCTATAACTGGAAGCGATTAGATTAAGCCTTCGTTTACGAATGTCATTCCCACGAGTCCTTCGCATAAACATGCGCCTTTGAATTCCTTCTCAGACGTATGGAGGTTGCTTCTTAATATTTTCCTGCACCGTAAAACTCGTGGTGTGACTAATGACTCTACTTAAGTTCAGAAAAACTCATTAAAGCTAGTTTTGTAATAACAACAATCTACCGCATTTTTCTATACATATTTATAATTATGTTGTAAAATTTTATACTTCTTGCAGCGCCTGATCATATAATATAAAATACTCGAGGCGTCAATTCAAAACATTCTCATGGCTATCGAAGAACGGATGTCGTATCTTGTCTTTATGTTTCAAAATATCAAATTCAAATAGTCAGTTCAATATTATACAACCAATTTATCAACTAGTCGAGGAAGAAATAACCTTAAAAGTGACAGCTCCTAGCTTAAATAGATACAAAGCATGCAAATTATTGACTTGAATAGTTATACAAATTTGATTCCGGAGTCCAGCGGTGCAATAAGTAATAAATTTTCCAATAAAGTTTGTTTGGCCCTTGTCTCAAAAGGATGAAACGGTTTTATTTTTAATTATGTTAAAATAGCTTTTAAATTACATGCCATTATAACTAATTAGTATTCGTCCGGAATAATTATTGTTTTTGTAGCCATCTTCAACTAGCACAAAGAACTATAGAACTGCGACGTTTATTAATAAAATATTAACATTTAGAAAACCAGAACCTTGAATAATTTACCTTAATGAGAAAAACTGTTACATTTCTATACGGAAAAACAACAGCCAAGCGCGAATAGAATATTGGACTAGATTCAATAGAAATCACATAGTAAGTTTTAATCTGTTCTAATAAAACATTAGAGTGATAGACTGAAGGATGGGTCTCAAACAATCACTGCGTATTGATGCTTGAAATTTTGCTTAAGAGATCCTTATACCTGTAATTGAGCGGACACTTATGTTGAAGTATGAAAAGTAGCTATTATAGCGAATAAATATTTATATCATACTTATATAATCCACGTCGATAGTATCGGCAGTTTGTCTGAATGGATATTTATTACTCAATCGCTAGCTATTAGCACGAAGTTACTAGAGTTCTGCGATGCATCTGGTATTAAATAAATAAGCTATGTATTGTAATAATAATTGCAGTTAAAATCTCATACCAAAATAATTATTAACAACATTCCCATGACGCCAGAGAAAGATACATATTAAGGTGCAATAGTTTCACAAATATGAGTAGACTCATACTATTATATTGATGTATGGTTTTCTATAGCACTGTGGATCTGTAAAATTATTTTTAGAATTTATTTTGACCAAGGATCTCAAGAACACGATTGATGTGCACATTTTATCAACACTATCGTAAAATATAAAAACAGGTGGTTATATTAGCTCTATTACATATTCATTAGCCAACGTAATGGGATTATGTCTGGCGCCTACAAATGTGTTGGCTTATAGTACGCATAAACTAGAAAATTACGTTAGGTACGCACACTTGCATACCAATAATTATTGGTACGGTACTTCAAAATTGGTTTAAGAAATGGAGCCTTTCAAAATATGGTGAGATATTACGAGTATTAATACAATTGGTTTAAGATAAATGCTTCGTAATTAATTTGAGCCTGGATTACTTTGGTAATGTTTGGTAATAAAGGAACAAATTTGTTTGGAGGAAGACCACATTCCAATTAAATCATATTAATCTATCAATCATGGATAGGGGAGCTTGCATGCATCTGGAGAGCTTGAACATATAAATACTACTGTGGATGAGGCGAAAGAGGTATCAAGGTCTAGATGGGACTAGCGCTCTCCACCCCTGCTTACCCTTAAACTGCTCGGCGTGCTTATATGTATGTATAATTGAAATATTTGATTGTCGTCATCATTATTCAGACTACTGAAAAACAAATTCATATGGAAGTTTGATTGTTTAAGGGAGGGAGGGCACAACGGTTAATTCCCGTTCAAATTCGGAGCAGCCCGACTGGTACCATTACCTCCGCCTTACAGAAGATCGCAGCTAAATGGCATTACCCTCGGGTGTGTCGTGTTCCTGTGGTGAGTAAGGTCGCCAGGCTCCAAGAGGAAGCGGTGTGTCGGCAGCACAGGACCAGTGGTTCAATTCCGCCGGGGTGGTGACCAGGCGC
The DNA here is from genome assembly GCA_016069955.1 of Drepana arcuata. NCBI lineage: Eukaryota > Metazoa > Arthropoda > Insecta > Lepidoptera > Drepanidae > Drepana > Drepana arcuata. Next base: position 12,845 of record JACCPG010003554.1, read on the forward strand.
GGCATGTCGGTGCGGTTGTTAGGGAGACCCGGTGAAACGGCTGTCCGCTGGCCGCCCGCATATAGTAGGGGTCCCGAACCCAGGGATCACATAATCTCCGCCCTGGGAGGCTGACCCGCACATGTGTGTAAAGTCCTTGGTGTAGTGGTCGTGCCGGAGGAGGAGACCGGAGTGGACCCGGCCGCTGCATCAGGGGGGGATCGGGGGCCCTTCCGACTTCCGCTCCGGCAATCCGCACTACCTGTACATCACTGTGGCGGATTGAGACTGCGCTTTGTCCTCGTTGTTACCGACACAACGATTCCTCTTTTCCTTTTCAGCACCCTTAAAAATAAATAATGGCCAAATACAAAAATAGTAGATTTTTCTCAGCGGCCTCCCCATCCACATTAAAAATGGACTTTTGCAACATCAGGGGACTTCATTCTAACTTAAACGCAGTCCACCAACACCTTGAGACGACGCAGCCGACTCTGCTATTTCTGACGGAGACGCAGATATCCTGCCCCGATGATACATCGTACCTGAACTACCCCGGGTACAAGATGGAACACAATTTTGTGCGCCGCGCCGGGGTATGTATGTACTTCCGGGAGGATATTTGCTGTCGACGTCTCCACGGCCTTGAAGACAGAGACCTGTCAATTTTGTGGGTGCGCGTAGACTATGGTGGCAACACCCGAATCTACGCGTGCCTTTACAGGTCCCATAGCGGTGATACAGACACAGTTCGCCTATTTGAGCACCTGCAATCGACAACGGACAAAGTACTTGAGCAGTACCCCTCCGCGGAGTTGGTGGTTTTAGGAGATTTTAACGCTCACCATGTTGAGTGGCTTGGTTCTCGGTCCACTGACTGCGCGGGGAGGGCTGCTTACGAGCTTGCCCTGGCTTATGGCTTCTCGCAACTGGTACAGGAACCAACCAGAATACCTGATATCGAGGGCCATACAAGCTCCTTACTGGACCTTCTGCTGACCACGCGACCGGACAGCTATTCCATCTCGGTGGGTGCGCCGCTTGGCACATCCGACCACTGTCTGGTCCGGACGCAAGTGCCGTGCGCAAAGGCCGAAGTGCCCCGACCTCCGGGGCGGCGGCGCATGTGGCACTACAAGGCAGCAGACTGGGATGGATTGCGTGAGTTTTACGCATCGTACCCGTGGAGGCAGATCTGCTTTGCATCAGAAGATCCAGACCCCTGTGCAGCAGCCGTCGCTGAGACGATACTGGCGGGAATGGAATGCTACATTCCAAACTCGCTAGTAGCTACAGGGGTAAAGAAACAGCCGTGGTTTAATAAGCCCTGCAAGGAAGCTAAATTATCCAAGCAAGCCTTGTATGAGGCGTGGACTACGGCTCGATCCGATCTGGACCCCAACATATCTGATGCAAAGCGGAAACTTAATGCTGCCTCGAGGCACTGTAAGCGAGCGATTGCCAGGGCGAAATTCGATTTCGTCAGCAGAATTGGTAAGAGACTCGCTAGCTACCCTTCTGGCAGCCGTGCTTTTTGGTCCCTTGCCAAGGCTGCTGAGGGAAACTTTTGCCAGTCGTCCCTACCACCACTCCGTAAGCCGGATGGTAACTTGGCCCACAGTGCCAAAGAGAAAGCGGATCTATTGGGCTCTCTCTTTGCCTCGAACTCGACTATGGATGACGGAGGCGCCACACCGCCAACTATCTTGCGGTGTGAGAACTCTATGCCGGAGATAAGCATAACCCAACGGGAGGTCCGGCGGGAGATGCTGTCTCTGGACGTCCATAAGTCGAGCGGGCCAGACGGTATTCCGGCAGTGGTGCTTAAGCAGTGTGCTCCTGAATTGTGTCCTGTTTTGACGCGCCTATTCGCGCTTTCCTACTCCACCCAAAAAGTCCCAACTTCGTGGAAGACCGCCCACGTGCACCCAGTGCCCAAAAAGGGCGATAGATCAGACCCATCAAATTACAGGCCGATCGCCATCACCTCCCTCCTCTCTAAAATTATGGAGCGAGTGATTAACACGCAACTCCTGCGATATCTAGAGGGTCACGGTTTGTTGAGTGACCAACAGTATGGCTTCCGCCACAGTCGCTCAACGGGTGACCTTCTAGTATATCTCACGCACCGTTGGTCACACGCCATTGAGAGTCAAGGTGAGGCATTAGCTGTCAGCTTGGATGTGGCGAAAGCGTTCGATCGGGTCTGGCATCGCGGTCTTCTATCGAAGCTTCCATCCTACGGACTGCCAGAGGGATTATGCAAATGGGTCGCCAGCTTTCTGTCCAGCAGATGCATAAGAGCCGTCGTTGACGGTAGCTGCTCCGAAAGCATGGACATTAATGCTGGAGTCCCGCAAGGCTCTGTGTTGTCCCCGACTCTGTTTCTTCTGCATATTAATGACATGCTTTCTATTGAAGGCATTCATTGCTATGCAGACGACAGCACTGGGGACACTTACCACACGGGCCGTGCTAATCTCCCTCGTTCCACTGTGGAGGAAAGTCGCGAACGACTTGTGTCTGAAATCGAGAGTACACTTCGCAGTGTCTCCGATTGGGGTCGACTAAACCTAGTCCACTTCAACCCCACTAAGACACAAGTGTGCGCGTTCACTGCTAAAAAAACTCCATTCGCTGTGGCTCCACAATTCCAGAACACTCCCCTGAACATCTCGGAGAGCATTAGGATCCTTGGGGTCGATATTTCTAGCGACGTTCAGTTCCGTGGTCATTTGGAGGACAAGGCTAAGCTGGCGTCGAGGAAGCTCGGTGTGCTCAACAGGGCTAAGCAGTACTTCACATCTTCACAAAGGCTGCAACTTTATAAGTCGCAAGTTCGGCCACATATGGAGTACTGCTGCCACCTGTGGGCGGGAGCCCCTGGATACCAGCTAGGGCCTTTTGACGCGGTTCAGAAACGCGCCGCTAGAATTGTCGATGATCCTTTGCTCACAAGTGGCTTGGAATCACTAAGTCTGAGGAGAGACTTTGCCTCCCTGTGTGTGTTCTACCGCTTGTATAACGGGGAGTGTTCAGCAGAATTATTCGACATGATGCCCACTTCCACCTTCTACCATCGCACCTCTCGCCATCGACGGGAAATTCATCCCCATACCTTGGAACCACAAAGGTCTCGCACTGTGCGCTTCCAAAGGAGTTTTCTTCCGCGAACGCTCAGGCTGTGGAATGAGCTCCCCGTTGAGGTTTTCCCTGGAGAGTACAGCATGGAGTTCTTCAAGAAGGGTGTGAAAAGATTCCTGCAGGGTCGGCAACGCGCGAGTGATACCCCTGGTATTGCAAGCGTCCATAGGCGGCGGTAACCGCTTACCATCAGGCGGACCGCGTGCTTGTTTGCCACCCAAGTGGTATAAAAAAAAAAAAAAAAAAAAAAAAAAGCACCGCTCCTAAAGATCGTAGTCTTTCGAATGTGTGTTTTCAAATAATACTGCGATTGAAGTTGCAGAGCACCGTTACTTAATGCTTGATAAATAAAATCACTGGCACGACCCAAGCGTCGAATATTCATACATATTAAACAGAACAATTATATTAAGCCCAAACACGAGGCTTAAGGTAGTTCTGTAAACATAGAACGCATCCATCAACGGAGCTTAATGGCTCATCCAAATCAATTAGAAACTCGAAGCTTATGTACAATATGAGATCGCATTAAGCATATTACGTAAGTATACAGCGCCTACAAAAGCTTGCTCAGGGGAAATCTCCCTAAGACTTAAGAAGGAAATATTGTGCATCTTTACTAAAAGTGGAAATACGTGCTCGCTTATATTTTCGAGGTTAAAGTTTGTGAATAGAATACCTGTGGGAGGAGACAAGTAATGGACGGCCTTTCTACGTAATTTATCTGAAAAAAAAAACTGTTTCTTGTATGTAATTATAGTGTTTTTTCTTGGTGCAGGGATTTAATAACATCGTCTCATCGACGAACAAAAAATATATTTATTTAAAACAATTTCCATTGTACTAAACTTCATCACAGATTGAAAGTCTTTTGTACATACAACCATTGCATGTTTCTAAAAAATCTAGATTTTTGCCTTATAAAAGAAGAGAAGACAATAAAATCATTTAAAATACAAAATTTGTGACATAAGCTTAAGGTTTTGTTATTCTGTATAAAAAAATAAAATATTTAAAACTAGATTATGTACTACAAATCCTACTATAGATACATAATAAATATGGAAATAATATGTCCTAAGTCACAGTTACGTAGCCACGTGGCACATGATGTTGTATCTATTGGAATTTCACCTACAATTAGAAAGTCAGTCAGAATGTCACAGTAGTAGGGGTCGCAAATTACTGTCAAGAATCACTGAAAGACACTGTGTTAGTACACAAATAACGAACTCATTCTCAACTTGTGTCACTCAACGGATATTTTCGTTTAACCTCAATTTCAAAACTAACTGTAATTTATACTTAAATTCCCAAAAATAAACACCGTGTCATTGCCCTGTGACCTTATTTTTCTGAAATATCCCACACGATAGCATCATTACCAGAAGCAATTGGAAATAAAAATCATGTAGGTAATCGAGAATCATAAATTTATTGAAATCGATACGAGCATAAACAGCATAATTTTGTGTCCGCGGTCATGCATACGAGAGCCGTAATTGTAGTCAATTGGCCGCTTGTCTGAGTGCATCGGCTACATTCGTCTGCACTTCAGCCGTATAGATTTAGACTGGCAATCAGCATACCAGTAGAATTATAGGCTCTATATTTATCAGCGTGTACCGAAAACGCCACAACAGCGCGTTGCGTTTGCTGCAAATAAGAGATAAGCACGTCCTGCGGTCAGGGCGGGCTGCGTTTGCTAAATAAATTCGTGATTTATGTTTTTAACACACAAAACCCACGTTGTGATACAGCTGGAATGCCTTCCTGATTGTGGTGTTCGTGTCCGGGTTTAGTCGGTCGTGATTTCTTATTATGCGATTTGAATTGCCCTTAAAAGAATGTGGCTCTACATCGGACGCCCGATTGCTCGTTCTCTTGTTCGTGGAAACAAGGCAATGTTTATACTTAGAAGATAATCGTAATGTCAATGTTACCGTCGTCTACTATTGTTAAAAAAACAGTTATTAAACAAGCGTGGCAAATATATAAACGAGAAATATAAATTATTAAACAGCTGATTTTGATGAAGACTGTAAAGTGAGAAAAACAATCTTATTATTCACCTAGTGCATCGAACCAATTTGTTGAATAAATTACTCCAGTATCGAGTGTTGAAGTTATAATAAATATATGTATTTTTCTTGTTTTTTCAGACACACCGATGACATTAACTCAGATATAAATAGAAAATCTGCCCTTGTCTCATCAAGTTTTCCTTCATGAGCACCTAAAAATCATCTGATTTCGAGATCAATCACTAATTAAGTATCATTATTAACTAATTTGTGTGTTAATGGACATATTACTACGTCTTATACACCCGTTAGTGACCTTAGCGGTCTTTCAAACTAGTCAACAAAGTAGCTCCTACTTACGCAATGCTACTAACAACTGAGATTTCTAGCTTCACCGGAATGTGGAAATGCATCATGATGTAAAATTAGCACATAAATTGCATATAAACTATATTATTTAAGTACGCTCTTACAATGGATGCAACTTGTATTTTATTGTAAATACATAGGTACATACATATAATTATGTATGTTATTAATAAATAGATAGCCGTGGTGGCCGAGTGGTTCGAGCAGTTGCCTGCGACGCAAAGGTCGCAAGTTCGAATCCTGACTGTACCAATGAGTTTTCCTGAACTTAAGTACAGTGATTAGTCACACCACGAGCTTTACGGTGAAGGAAAACATCGAGAAACCTGCATACGTCTGAGAAGAAATTCAAAGGCGTATGTACGTATAGTCGTGCTTGAGTAACGGCGATGGACTCGCCATCTGTCACGTTGGCACCTAGTATACCTCTGGCGGATAGTGGGTGTGTGGGTATTACCTATACACCTCTGCCTACCCCTTCGGGGACCCTTGTGGGAAGGCGTGAGTGATATAATAATAAATACTATTATCGTGCCTATATCGTGCCTTCAAGGGGTAGGCAGACTCTCAAGACTGACAGGGGTCCTTTTTCGTTTCATCCACATTATTATAAGTCCATTGATAAATACTCGTCGGTTTTGATTAGTACATCTATGCTTTATTGAGCATATCTCAATGAAGAGTGAAATCTGGCGTACGCATAAGGAGGCTTTGTTGAAAATACAGAGCCCAACCTTCTTCAACTTCCAACGATTATTCCCTGCCCGTAGAGAGAGGGGTTGATGAGACAATTGATAGATATAGTTAGTACAATACACTGGTTTTAGGATTACTATAGATAGACCAATCAGTTTTTATACCTTCAGCTCATACGTTTGTCATCTTTATGTAATCGTGTTTCCCAGTTATGAAAAACATCGTAAAGAAATCTATGAAGATGCACGTATATTTATATTTGAGAGGACTTCGCCGTCTGTCTTGTTAACGCTTAAATATGTAGAAGAATTCCTGCAGGGTCGGCAACGCGCGAGTGATACCCCTGGTATTGCAAGCGTCCATAGGCGGCGGTAACCGCTTACCATCAGGCGGACCGCATGCTTGTTTGCCACCCAAGGTGGTATAAAAAAAAAAAACAAAAAAGAAGTAGGTAGAGTGTAGGTAGTACCTACATCCCACATTCTGCCAGAGATATATTAAAGTGTCAACATGACAGATGGCGAGTCCATTGCTGCTTCACAGGAACGACTATACATACGTTTTTAAATTTCTTTCAAACGTGTGCAGATTTCAATCTCAAAGTTTTCCTTCTACGTAAAGATCGTGTTGTGATTTTAATCATTGTCCAGAAAAACACATCGCTACAGTCAGGATTTGAACATGAACCACTCCACCATGGCTCTCAAGTGGAACTCTAAATTATCGTAAAAGAAATGACAAAACAAGGAAAAAGGAGGATCTTAAACCTTTATGGTATTTTATCAATGTATTAAATCAGTAAGTATTCCTTTTAACAATAAACTTTAAAGTACATCCGGGTTCGCGGCCTTAATCCGAGAAATGCGTTGCATATAAAATGTCACAAATCGGAAGAATATTTTACATTAATAATGTTTGCTGAAGATCTTCAAAGTACCAAACTTTCTACCATGCAATAAAATCGAGGTACATATATTAGAGAATTTGATACTTGGAATAGAAGCGAAACACAAAGGGATGAAATAATTTTACAACAAACCCATTTAGATTCATACTTTTTCTGAGAATAGCTATATTATTGTACACTTAGTATTGTAGTAAAACCGAAAAAGTCGTGGAGGTTTCTGGCAGTAGTTTCAAATGGCGTACGTCGATAAAATTCAGGAGTATAAAATTCCTCAAGACGGTATTTCCAAAGAGTTTAATATTCGAATGCCAAGCGTTCATCACGACAACCGTTGACATTCAAATTCAGAACAATCTTCCAATGCTTCTCCGAATATATTGAGATTTTACATTGAATCTTTAAAAATGGAATCTCAATTCTTACTACGTAATTTTTGTTTAACAAAAGTCAAATTTTGTTCACAAGATTTCCCCCAAGTTGCGCATTTAGAGACCGAATTCATTTGTCGGTAGCACTTCCATCAATCAATCTTGTCAGTCACAACTCTTAAGCGGAATTACTTTTAGGTATATCAGTAGATCTCTTTGAGAGATATGTCCCATGAAATATTGCTTCAGCATTTAGTTTACTTTGTACCCCGTAACAAGAATGATGGGCATCTCATAATGACTTTCAACATTGTCTTAGATTCTTGCTTCCCTTACGAATATGTAGGTATGTACTCACACATTTTTTGCTATAGGTATATAATATTATAAAAATAATAATTTCTTTATTTTATTAAGTAAATACGTGGGTTAATTTATTTTTTGTAATAAAATTGAAATACAGCTCATAATCTATCTCTGTGCCAAATTTGACCCTTTTCCGTTTTTGAGGAAAGCGGAACAAACATCCTTACAATCTTTCACACTTATTATACAAAGTAGTTTTTTTATGTTACCTTCACGCCTTCCCACTAGCAACTTCGACTCTGAGGGGTTCCCCAAAGGGGATGGACTAAGGTAGCAGCATGACTATACGAACGTCTTTGTGTTTCTTCTCGATTATACTCTTTACTATGATAAAGTGCGATAAATCACTGAACTTTAAATTCATTCATCAACTTATCAAGCGACTTCTCAACCCATTAACAAAATGTAATGACAGAGTGCAAGTGTAACTAAACCCACATTGCGTTGTATAATAGAATGCGAGCTTGTTGCTGTTACTTAGGAAAGACTATAGTCTTTGAATTTCTTCTCAGCTGCATTTTAAGTTCATCACCATGTTTGCCGTCATCTTAAAGCTCATAATGTGATAAATCACTGTACTTAAGATCAGAAAAAAAAACTTATTGAAATCCTCTGACACCGCGGCTTTTACACGTATTTATTTATTTCAAAGTAAGAGAGTTAATTTACATATCGCTTAAACATTTTAATCCTTTATCGCCCTGTGTTAGACACGGCTTAAATAATTAATGTCCTATAAGTACAAGTCTGCGAAACTATCTCGAGGCGTGAAACCAGTGGCATCTGACATATCCAATTATCACGACATCCGGTTCTACAGATCCGACAGACGTGCTAACCATAGGGGCTAATTGTTGTCTTCCTGGGAGTGTGAAATGTCTTTTGGCTTAGATTCTAAGCTTTTAGACGGTTGTTCTTGCACGGACAAATTCCAAATCTAAATGCTTTCAATTACGATTAAATGTGCGTTCTTATTTTTCTCATCAACTTTTGTCAACTTAAAAACATTGTTTTGTTAGACCACTTTATGGATAACATCGGGAGGAAACCTGTACGTTCCAGAATAAATTCAAATATTCGACATCTGTTAGGGTGTCAGCTAAATATACCACAGTAAATTTAGTCTGCACTCACCCCTAACACATCTGAGAAAAGAATACATATTCAATACACAATTATAATAATTAGAGTGTTTCTAATAAATTATGAAAAAAAAACGGTATCTTCTAAATATCCGCTACATTCGTAAACATCAAACAAAAACACATCTTTTTAACAAATTCGAGACATTTTATTTACGAAGTTGATATAATTGCTCGAAGAATGTCGATCAGGTCTCGTGAATTATCAAATTGAATATCATTAGGCAATAATGGTATCAAGTTCACAAGATGAACGATCGTAAAAGCGGGTTTTGAATAGGAAAGCAGATGATTAAAATGCGGTAAGAATTATGTAATACGATTCGAATGTCAAGGTTGTACTGTTGCTACATCCTTGTCGTCTCAAGTAGGCACTAGGCTCTACTAATTTGTGAACAACTGCTTTAGGCATTTGGGAGGAACGCCCGAGGCACTCGTTAAGTCCACAGTCGGACTAATGGATGCTCGCAAGGAAATTGTTGCGTAAGCGTAATCAAAGATCAGCCTTAATTGTGAGTTTACTTAAGTCGTCCTCCTGTTTGAAGATTGAATTTCTCAGTTCAAGGTTGAAGGTCTCAATTAAATTTTGCAAATATTATTATATTTGATGTTTTGTGAATTATTATTTTACTTGTGAAACTGAGCTGAAAGAGCCGTGGTGGCCGAGTGGTTCGAGCAGTTGCCTGCGACGCAAAGGTCGCAAGTTCGCATCCCGACTGTACCAATGAGTTTTTCTAAACTTAAGTATAGTGATTAGTCACACCACGAGCTTAACGGTGACGGAAAATATCGAAAGGAAACCTACATACGTCTGAGAAAAAAATCAAAGGCGTATTTATAGTCGCGCTTGAGTAACGGCGATGGACTCACCATCTGTCACGTTGTCGCCTAATATACCTCTGGCGGAAAGTGGGTGTGTGGGTATTACCTATACACCTCTGCCTCCCCCTTCGGCGACCCTTGTGGGAAGGCGTGAGGATATATTATTTATATATTATTGTTAGTATTTCCATGAAGGTAAGCTTTAATAACTAATGCGAAAGATTCATAACTGAACTACAAACCTTTTCTAAAGTGAAAGGTTTAAAGCGAGAACCTAATGGGGTAGCCAAAGAGAAAACCAGAGCCCTAGACTAACTGAGTTTTCTCAATACTAACCGACCACTTTCGCTACGCACGTAATTTTAATATGCTTTGTAAGTTACATGACGTAATTATTATTTGATTAATTTTGTAGCTTTATATAAGTGTTAAAAAGTAAGTTTTTCTTTCTTTAGTAATAGAAACAGTAATACAGGATATAGAGCATATAGTTAATTGTTCTGGTGTCTGGTGGGAACCCGCTCATGGTACACTGAATGCCTTCGAACTCCGAAGAGCACGTATCTGCCTCTCCCAGTACTTATGCCAATCGAATGTCGTTCCCAATTAGGTAAAGGACGTACGGAAGCTGCAGTAAGTGAGTTACAGAAAGCACCTTTATTTCAAAATGTAGAAGCCAGACTCATCTATCTGGTTAGATTCGAGTTCGAACTCAACAGTGTCTAGGAGAGCCAGAACAACCACACAACAGTGTGAAATTGTAAATGTAAATTGCAATGAGAAATTGTAACGGAAAAAAGGTAATAATTATATAGGATAATTTTGTTGATTCTTTACAATAACACTCCTTTGAACTGTGTTATAGCTACCATCTCATGAGCGCAGGTTCAATTAAGCTGATTTATTACAAGCCTAATATGTGTGTGAATTGACTATCAATTTTTTAATCACTTATTATTATCAATGATTGATTTTTAATCAATTATTGATTTTTAATCAATTATTGATTTTTAATCAATTATTGATTTTTAATCAATTATTGATTTTTAATCAATTATTGATTTTTAATCAATTATTGATTTTAATCAATTATTGATTTTTAATCAATTATTGATTTTTTAATCAATTATTGATTTTTAATCAATTATTGATTTTTAATCAATTATTGATTTTTAATCAATTATTGATTTTTAATCAATTGTTGATTTTTAATCAATTATTGATTTTTAATCAATTATTGATTTTTTTATCAATTATTGTTTAAAATAAATTATACATTATATAGTCTCAATAATCTTTTAACCGCGTCATTAATACAAAAAACTACATCATTTTACTAGATAATATAAATTGTGATCTAATATTATTGCTATAAAACAAACAAAGATCTGGTATATTCAAATAGGAAAACGCAGCCATAATTTATTTGGTCAATCACTTTTTTTGGTCATTGGAGCGCGAAAGAAGATCCGCAATCCACTAATTTGCGTGCAATTCTTATTTAGTAAAACGGAGCAATAAAATATTTTAATGGATCTACTTAATAAAAAGAGGAGCCTTGCAGGGAGTTTCAATGTAGAAGATAAGTATCACCAGTATTGATTTGACTCTCAAAAGATATTTTTTTAATGGTGTCTATTTTTTATATATGTAAAGTAATAATTTATGTAATATATGTAAATACTGCAGTAGTAAAATTATATATTAGTTTATTTTATAACCCGTGCTTAAAGTTGCATTAGTAATATATTTGTCTATTATTACAGAATAAAATAATAACATGAATGACGATAGTTATGAATGTGGATGACGCGAAAAACGTGGGTAAGTCTAAAGAAAAACTCGCTTTACTCTACCTAGTGTAGCTTAGTCCATGAAGGACCCGTCGTCATGATTTTGATTTTTTTGCTGCATTTTTTCCTATTAATTCGTCAATATTCATTAAATCAAGTAACTGATTGATAGTCAGAATGCATTTGATTAATTATTATTTATAACGCAATAACTATATCAGCTGATTGTCGTTTAGGTCACACCTATCAGTTCATTGAATGAGTAAAGTTTTATCGATTTTTGATCATTTAATTGCTTGCAATTATATTTTATAGAACTACGATAGGTTTTATTTCGTCCACCTTTGTAGTCTGTCTTTATTTAATGGTTATTGAACCAATCAGCAGCAACCTTTGTTCCAAAGGTACATAAAACAAAAAAAAGCTTGATTGGACTGAATTGAACTATTGTGAGATTTAAATATATTAAAGGTTAAGCTTTATCAGATTTTTTATTTTTATGAGCCGTGATAATGATTGCCATGACTCGGCCGGTCATCTGAGTTGTCGCAGGGCAGAAATAACAACTTAGAAACGCGCAATAATTTGCTATTTTGAGCTTTAGTATAGTCATCAGTCACACCACTTAAAGCTTTACGGTGAAACAAAACAGCGAGAAAATCCTGCATACGCTTAAGAACAACCTTCAAGACGCGTGTACAGATGCGTAAGAAACGGCGGTGGACTCGCCATCTGTCATGTTGGCACATATATATGTATATCTTTACCTCTTCTCCCTATTCCAAGTCATTAATTGTGCAAGCTGTCCGTCTATGGAACTCGCTGCCCCAGAACATCAGATTAGCAGAATCATTGAACTCCTTCAAGAAACTTTTATTTGATATACTGAATACTATTTTTCTTTTTAACTTATACATATGTAAGTATATTTATGTATATGTTATTGTATGTGTATAAAATAGGTATATGTTTCGTATTTATTTATTTAGATTGCTTAGTATATGTATATTATAGTAAATAAGTATGTTTCATCCGCCCAACTATTTTGTTTTCTCTCTTCACTTGGTTGCCTGGAAGAGATCGCTTTTGCCATAAGGCCGCCTATTGTGCCTATTACATGTTATTCTCTGTCTTTTTGTCATCCTATTTGTTTGTATGTGTGTGTGTACAATAAAGAATATTATTATTATTATTATATCTACGGCACTTCGGTCCTGAAGCATGAAAAGATTTTAATTATATAATGACAAAGTTATTTTGATATCACCTATGATTTTAACTACTTCGTAAAGTTTGTTTTCAAATATAACATTCAGCAGTCTTTACTGCCGACAAAAAATATAATGTTTTTTAAAATCACATTGGTAATTGAAGTCATAAATTTGCCGCCTAAGTAACCGACCCAGTTTCACGCCAATTTAACATCGAATTTAAAACATTGCCTCATTCTACATCTCAGGCCCAGTATACCCTCGGGAATTGGATGACGGAATCGAAAAGCATGTACGAACAAGTAAGATCATATTATGCTGTACTATATGATTTCCTTACGAAATTAAATACTTAATGTCCCGCCCAGCTTCGCTTGAATGAGAAAATAAATCGTTTTTCTTATTCCATCTCTATGATAAACCAAATAGACCTCCGAAAATAGATTTTCTTCAATACCTGCAAGATATGCTACTTGTGTTTGTTATTAAGCGAAATGTCAAAAAGCAGGTCCTCATAGTAGCATAGTGCTTTTTCCGTCATTATATAATATTTGAAAAGGATAGATAGAATACCTACAAGTAATTTACAATAGTCTCTTTTACTCTATAAATAGTTATTATAATAGTAAGTTGTGCTAAGCTATTCCGCTTTACAAGTAATGTGATTCCCGCTTAACAAAAACTAGTCGATTTTAAAACCTGACATCTGAATCTCATCAGGTGTGTGTCGGACACCCACTTTTAGCCGGAGATCTATTTTACGTGCCAACAACAGTATTGCGATTCCAAAGCTCATGATGTAACTAATCACTTTACGTCAATTAAAAAATCCTCTGTGGTACACTCGGGATTCGAATTTGCAATCTTTGTGTTGTAGGCAACTCGAACCATTCGGCCACTGCTCTGTCTATTATATATCATTTATTAAAAAAAAAATATTAACTTATTAAATATTTATTAATAAATGATATAGGAAGAATACGTACGACAATTTAACAACAAATTTGTTAGATGTGCTAGAATTTAATTTCGAGGTAGTGATGACGTCAAGACTGTATCACACGCAGTTTGAAATCTAGTTTAGCTTATAACAACTTCCTAAGTACCATATACGCTTCATTTTATATTTATTGAATGTATTTGACACTCCCAGAAACAATTAATAAATTAGAACTGTGCTCTTCCTCATAGTTCTAGTGATCCAGTTTGCCGAAAATCGATGTGAATCTTATAAATAAATTTATTTGTTATTTTAAGTTATGTGTTTTTGAGCCTAAATTCAGAGCAGCTGCATCATCATCATCATCATCATCATCAGCCCACTCTAGTCCACTGCTGGACATAGGCCTCCCCTAATGAGCGCCATAGCGCCCTGTCTTCAGCTTGCCGCATCCAGCATCTGCCAGCAGTCCTTCGCAAATCGTCATCCCACCTGGTCGGAGGGCGTCCTACACTACGTTTGCCTAGTCGAGGTCTCCACTGAAGAACATGTTTAGCAGCTGCATATGATTATAATATAGGCAAAAGATGTGAAAGTATTGTTTCACCTCTGCCTACCCCATTGCAAGCTTTTGAGAGAAGGCAAGACGATATAAACATAAATAAAGAATATCGTCAGTATTAAACCGCTATATATTAAAACTTTAGCTGAATATATAGCGGCGTGGTGGCCGAGTTGTTCAAGCAGTCATCTGCAACACAAATGTAAGTGTAATAATAGTTTAAAAAAACTAAAAAAACACGCTTTTATTGCTAACCGAACTAGGTTAAGTTTAGGTTAGGTGCATTTTACTCCTTTTCATAACTCTCCTCTCATAGATAGTTGTCAATAGAATGATTGTTACATTTGCTTTATCAAGCACCCCACGCTTTTTACTCTGAATTTAATTATTTTGTTAATAACTTAAACTCTATTATAATTTTATTTTGAGGTGATAAATTCTGATTGATTGTTCGATGTTCTACTACTGTAATATAAACTCTTCGAAATTAAAATTATTTTCTATTTTTTAGTTCGGTTAGCAATAAAAGCGAGTTTTTTTTTAGTTTTTTTAAACTATTAATTATTTTTCATTTTTTAGTTAATTATTGCATTGTCATCGGTCCTTGATACGTATGCAATGTTTCAAATTAATCAGACTTCTGGAAACTGGTGAAAATTAAGTTCAAAGATTCCGTTACATACAACCCAAGCTAATAAAAGCGTGTTAAAAAGGACTAGCGCTCTACTCTCCGGCCTTCCCTGTTTATAAACTTTGCGTGATGACATTTATTTGCAAAACAAAAAAAATATTACTGAAAACACTGTACTACTACTACTGCACTACAATACTTGTCTTTATATAAATCAATTAAAAAAGTCATATATAAAACGAAATCTGAAATAACAAAAGCAACTCTGAGAAATATCTGTGAAAACTGTGCGAAATAATCAACAGTAAATTGGTTTTTATAACTCTACAACTGGTTAGGTTAGCCCTATCAGGAATAATTTTGAAACATAACTTCGCTTACAGTTTATTGACAGGTGAACGATAAAAAAAAATCCCTGCGAGCATAAAGGTGTTCTGGGTTCCGTAATATTTTTGTTTGCCGCGGCAAATTGCTTCGCAGCTTCTTCGCCGTCTAGGGATCGTTCGATTTGGAACGATCGACTCCCAACTGCTATAGCTATCGAACCACTGAAACGGAGCGTACGGTGTAAGGCTGTGAGTACAGTACGATCACTGAGCGGATCTAATCAATAAGTATTTCCAACACCCTTTCATATTCAAAATTTATATCCTCACGCCTTCCCACAAGGGTCCCCGAAGGGGTAGGCAGAGGTGTATAGGTAATACCCACACACCCACTTTCCGCCAGAGGTATATTAGGTGCCAACGTGACAGATGGCGAGTCCATCGCCGTTACTCAAGCACGACTATATATACGCCTTTTGAATTTCTTCTCAGAAGTATGCAGGTTTCCTTCCTCGATGTTTTCCTTCACCGTGAAGCTCGTGGTGTGACTAATCACTGTAATTTAGTTTAGAAAAACTCATTGGTACAGTCGGGATTCGAACTTGCGACCTTTGCGTCGCAGGCAACTGCTCGAACCACTCGGCCACCACGGCTCAAAATTTGTATAGTAAAATATATTCAGGGTGTCTCAGAAAATAGTTACAGTTTTTCAAATATGTGATGGGCACAATAAAAGAAAGCAAAATAAAATTGATATATATACAACAAACTTTCTAAGTAGATTTTTACCTTATGATAAATTTTAGTTATGTCGTTAAATGTTTTTGAAATTTCTGGGTGTGTGGTTTCTACCTACCTTAACGCGATGAAAACATTCCTGCAGGTGTGAAAAGATTCCTGCAGGGGCGGGAACGCGCGAGTGATACCCCTGGTCCCCTGGTGTTGCAAGCGTCCATAGGCGGCGGTAACCGCTTACCATCAGGCGGACCGCATGCTTGTTTTGTTTTTGTTGCAAAAAAACAACACATGGTGTGTTGTTTTTTTGCCTCTTTTTATTAATACGCTTTTACCTATTAGCTTGAGACGTATGTATGTATGTAACGGAATCTTTGAACATGATTTTAACCCCCTTCAAAACGTCAGATTAACTCGAAATTTGGCATACTTATTAAGGACCGATGACAATTCAATATTTTAAATATTTTTCTATTTTTTAGTTGGATTTTCTATAAAAAGTGTATTTTTTTAGTTTTTTTAAACTATTATTTTAGTATATTACCTCTACATATCATTACGCCTTGTCCCTCGCGGGGTAGGCAGAAAGAGTAAAACGCCAATTCTCTTTAGACGAAGCGAAAGAGGTATTTACATACCTCTTTCGCTTCGTCCACATTCATAAGTCTGTTCATTAACATGCACGCCGGTTTTGAGTACTCTTGACGTTGCCATTCCTGAGTGTTCGATCGATTTAATCTAAACAGTTGACATGTGGTCTTCCTCTGCGTCTTCGTCTACACCCTGTCACATTGTATATCTGTCTCGTCAATCTTTCTCTCTTGCTTTCTATAGAAAGAAAATAGTATAAAATTAAAGAGAGTAACCTAATATTAACATGCTAAGTTACACATACATACAATGTTCATTTGTAATGAAGTCATACCCTATGTAATGAAGCCATACCTTTAGTTATAGTGTTGGAGAGCAAGGGATCAAGAGGTCATGACGATAAATAATTGGTGTATTGATCAAACGCGATCCAGTTATGACTGGAAGAGAATACAACATATAGTACGGACACATTACAGGGCCATATAATAACTGTTAATTTTCATATATAAGTACATTTATACGTACACTTATGTATACGTGCCATAATAATAATAATATGCGATAACTCAACACACATTAATACACTTCTGAACCTCAATATCCTTCTTTAGGTCATCCAACTCTAAGGTTTCAATATTCATGCTCATCACATCACACAAAAAACTCCCAGCGTCAATAGAATCCTCAAACTCCAGCTGTCTGTAATGTAAGGGTTTATATATATTGTCTTTTAGGCTTATATATTTACTTTAACGCGGTGTTATGTGGAAAGATACTATAAATTTCCCATGAAAATGATTTGAAATTCACCCCGTAGTTTACATTCTCTGAAATTGAAGCTTAAGATATTGAAAGAAGGATAACTGCCGGAAATAAGGTCAATGGAGCCATGTCGGCGTTGATGGGCAGTAAAAGTCTGAGCAAGAATGCTCGAGTTGCTGTCCAGAACGTGATATTGGTACCTACCTTATTGTATGGCAGCAAATCCTGAATATGTCAGATGAAGTATGAAAATAGCTTGAATGCAGTTGAGATGCGATCTCTTCGAAAAATGTGCGGAGTAACGATCCGCAATGAAGAGATTCGCAAATAAACTGGCGTGAATGAGGGCGTGATTGTAAATATGAAGAAAGGCATGTTACGTTGGTTTGTACACATAGAAAGGATGAGTGAAGAAAGATTGACGAAACAGATATACAAAGCAAAAGTGTGTGCAAGAAGAGGCAGAGGAAGGCCACGTTCCAACTAACTGGATCAAATAGATCGGACTCTCAAGAACGGGAACGTTAAGAGTACTCGAAACCGAGGAGCATGTATGAAGAGACTGATGAATGTGGACGAAGCGAAAGAGGTGTGTAAGTCTAGAGAGAACTGGGGCTCTATGATCTCTGCCTACCCCGCTAGGGACTTGGCGTGATGATATGTATGTATGAAATTGAAGCTCTGAATATATTAGCAATAGCTTTAATGCTATTCCATTCCGTCTCACATAATACGGTGTTTAATTATGTATTGAAACTGGTGTGATTCAGACTTCCATACTAGATGCACTTATACGTTATAATATATTCCAATATTTAAATGATAAACACTTAAAATATATCTAAGGTGCTGTTTACATTCTTTGGTTAAAACGATTTATTGATTTTTAGACGAGTCACGTTCAAATGCTGTTCAACCACAACATAAAAAGTATATATATATATATATATATATATATATAAAAGAGTTGAATTTACATAATTAATATAAGAAATAACAAAATTAATAACTATTAATTTTGTACACAAACTCTCCTCCCGATGTTTACCTTCACCGTAAAGCTCGTGGTGTGACTTATCACTGTTCTTAAGTTCAGAAAACTCATTGGTACAGTCGAGATTCGAACTTGCAATCTTTGTGTTACGGCTTTTTAGTATCAGCATTAATTATCCTAAACCATTATATGTAATTCATTGAAACAGTTACTTGAGTAGGTACTCTATACTTGAGTAGTTCCTTTACTCAAGTTACCTGAATCAAATGATACCGACCAATATTTAAATATCTTTTTTTATTTTAAATATACGAAAACTCAACATTATACAATAAAACTTTGGTAAAAGATTGTTAAGGCACCACTACGGTATTATACAAAAAGTATATTTCAAAGTCAGTCTGGCACTTTATTTGATTAGTCTTTACATAAAAATGCTTTCTCCACATTCGACTGTCACCGGCTTTGAAAGGTTATTCTTCAAGCAGCACATTTGCTAAATTTGGTAACCTGTGAAGCACTAACAATTTAATAGGCTTACAAAGGGTGGATTTTTCTATAAATACACTGCTATTATATCATATATTATTAATGTATAAGCAATAGATATATTATAATTACGTCATCACGCCAACGACGACTTAAACGCGATTCTTTCTAGACTCACAGATCTCTATCCACTTCATCCACATGCACTGTGAATGAAGCGGATATTGGTATGTCTCGAGTGCTGTGAGATTAGTGTATGAATGAGGCTCTCATTATTTTTTGTTTGCCGATTAGCTAAATTAATTTATAGCTGTATTAAGGACTAGCTGTGCCCGCGACTTCGTCTGCGTGACTTTTTTAACTTTCGTAAAAATGTTTTTTTTTCAATAAAAAGTATCCTATGTTACTTCTAATACCTCCAAGAATATGTGTACAAAGTTTTATTTTGATGAGTTAAGTAGTTTTTACGTGAAAGCGTAACAAACAAACTAACAATCTCATTTATAATATTAGTAAGGATGTATAAAAAACAATTAAGCAAAATTTGTATTTTCATAGAGGGATAGATGAGGAAAAATACAGTACTCAAACTTAATTAATAAATAATAAATACCTTGGGACAATTCCACACAAATAAACATAGCCCCAAATTAGAATTAGAATAACTAAGATGTCTGCACTATTGTATTAAGTACATGTTAAGAAGAATAACAATATTCACTCATTTTTTATTTTATAGGGGAATATTACAACGGGAAATCGACATATCAATTTTAATTAATTTGTATGTAATTTAACATTTTGAACCTATAATCTTCATTTGATTAGGAAGTTCTGTGCGACGTTCCACAGAACAATGTAAGGTTTTATGAAATCACAAAAAATGTAGCAGATGGCGATCTTTCGCCGTCTTTCAAACGCGACTATACAATAAATGCTTTGATTTATACTTAAATGTATGCAGTTTCTTAACAGTATTTTCCTTTGCCATACGGAATGATGCCTAGATACAGAAGAACATGTAATATTGACCACAGGTTACTACTCAAACGGCTCAGCCACGATAGCTTTATTATTAGCCTCCTATAACATTTCGGATTTAATTACATACTACTAAATATAAATATAAAAATACTTATATATCTATTGTATTGTACCAAACACTCGCTCATAAAAATGAAAGTTATAATATATCCTCACGCCTTCCCACAAGGGTCCCCGAAGGGGTAGGCAGAGGTGTATAGGTAATACCCACACACCCACTTTCCGCCAGAGGTATTAGGTGCCAACGTGACAGATGGCGAGTCCATCGCCGTTACTCAGGCACGGCTATACATACGCCTTTGAATTTCTTCTCAGACGTATGCAGGTTTCCTCTCGATGTTTTCCTTCACCGTAAAGCTCGTGGTGTGACTAATCACTGTACTTAAGTTTAGAAAAACTCATTGGTACAGTCGGGATTCGAACTTGCGACCTTTGCCTCGCAGGCAACTGCTCGAACCACTCGGCCACCACGGCGCTCAAAAATGAAAGTTAATAGTATATATTAAAGGCAATTTAAAACGGCAATTCCTCCTGACGTTATGAGACGTTATATATAGCTCGCGCCTTCCTGATTAACAAAGAAATTCGTCTAAATTGTCAAACTACTATCAATGTCTAAATAACAGAACGAACGCGAGACGTCTCAGACACAATATTGTTTTGCATCAACTTCCAGTACTAATCAAGTGGTTTCCCCACGACGCAAAGCACAATAGAATTTTAGTTGTAAACTTTGTTAGACGCAGGCCAAGATTGCAGATTTCCCAGAGGACCTACGCCAGTTTCAACTCTACGGACTATATCGATAACTTCCTCTGACACCCGCTTAGCAATTATTATTATTATCAATATCCAGTTATATTTTAGGTGCCAATGTGACAGGTCGAGTCCATCGCCATTAGGTACTGAAGCGTATACAGGTTTCCTCTCGATGTTTTCCTTCACAGTAAAGCTCGTGGTGTGAATAATCACTGTACTTAAGTTCAGAAAAACTGTGTTGCAGGCTACTTTTCGAACCACTCGGCCACCACGGCTTAGTATGAAAATACTAGAGTTAACGTTAAATAACATGTAAAATAAAAAGGGAGATAATTTTAGTACCATCTGTATCGTAAAATATTAATCCAAGAAATGTAGAGCGAGGAATGAAGTAAAAACAGCGCGGAGCAAACATAAAATTGAATATTACAAGTGAATCACGAAATTCACTTGAGTAATTTAAACAAAGCCGTGAATGCAGAGGCAGACGACTTAATTTTGGGTAGGAGACAGAGAAAAATGTTATGCAAATTTGTACAGCGTATTTTTTCTTCCATTAACCTTCCGGACCAAATTATGCCGAGCGTCTGCGGAAAGGACGGGCCAGAACAAAAACACGCTTTTATTTTGAAACTGTAATTAGGAAATTAACGACTCGGACTTAGGTTAAAACAAATTGTGCTTTCCATTGTATATGTGGGAATTTCACCACTTCTGTGGCTATTTAAATAAAAAATACAAAATGTGCGCGTAAATAATTACAACGTGCCGGGATTTCCGTTTTTATTACTGTCGTATGATAATTTTCATTCTAACTAATTGTTCGACCAAATGCGTTTTTCGTAGCTTTATGAGATAATCTTTAAGCAACAGAGTTGGAAATAAATAAAACGCCTGCAGGCATATATTCCAAGCAAAGACAAATATGATAATGTTGCTCTTTCATCTGTTCAAGGAGTTGTTTCCGCTCACGCACACAATGTAGGTACGATATTAGACACATTGTTCAGAAATAATTTAAAAATAATACAAGGTTTGCGGATAACAGGCATTTAGCCTGGTCGGGCAATCTTTGAGATCTGATCTGGGCTCGCTTAACTGAATTGATGAGTTTGATGAACATGAATACTCTATCTTCGGCTTCTGTGGCTTTCGTTATCTAGTTCTCACTTTGGTTTACTTACTACGTATTAACTTAACTTGGGGCTTACTTAGGTTAATTTTATGAAATCATCCCAAGGGATTGTTATCGTTATTATTCACCATTATTACCAGAAGGAAATCGAACCGGTGATCGCTAACAAAATCAGTTATAGCTTAGCCACTAAACACATATGTACATCACATGTCAGTACCTAACACTGTAGAGTGTATTTATACATCATAATAATTTACACAGTTTGAATCTCTAATCTTCAGTTTAACCGCGACTCTTGAATCTACGCTGCTACGAAGTCATTCAGTTGTTTTTATAAATACATATAACCATATAACCAACCAGATTGAGTTCATAAAAACAGAATACTTTTGCTAAAACAATTCGAAGATTGATTCACAAATCTGTCTAATCCACCGCAAATTCCTTTTATCGCTAATACTTCAGCCGTTTTGGGTTAAGTTCGAAGCGAAAGAGAGATAAGGAATGGTTCACAATAAGGCATTCTCCGAGGCGTCAGTACCATCCTCGGCGGCTATCCATCACCTCGCCACAGACACTGCGTTGTAAACTCCCCGCCACTGATTAGATACGAATTTGAAATTATAAACACGACTATAACTCATCAGAGTATCTGTTTTTGTTCAAGATTTATATTGCCTTTTAAAACGGGCCTTGATTTTTATCTCTTCATAGATGAATTCGAAGTTGAATATTTTGCCTGGAAGACTTTTTTTATATTTTCACGCCTTTCCATAATTTCCTCCGAAGGGGCTGGCAAAGTAGTAATAATAACACCCTCTTTATAAAATCTTATTAAAAATATAAAATATTTAGGTGCTAATGTGACAGATGGCGAGACCATCGTCGTTACTAGTTATAAGTATATAAATATATTTAGTTTCTTCTTATATAAATAAATGTCTCCTCTTGGTGTTTTCCTTTCCATATTATTATTAATCACTAACTTTAAGTTAAAAGAAAGCTCATAGGTATCGAACTTGTAATGTTTTCGCTCCAGGTGTCTAATTAAACCACACGGCCTCCAAAGCTTCTCGCTTTCACAGAGGAAATAAACAACATAATCACATCTCACAAAACATTGAACCTACGTAACCACTATAATTAATTAGAACTCATTAATGTTGACTTCATTCTTTCCCGATTATCATTTGTTTTATCCGGGAAGGGTCCGGAAAAATACATTACGAAAGGATCCAACATTTGTCTTCGTCGCCTTCGCAACCGACGTTAATTAATATGGAATACCCTTTGGGTTGCCGCCTATTTACCATTCTTTGAATTATGTCTCTATTCCACTTTTATCTCTCAGCTAATGTATTGAGCTTTCTTTTTCGTTGAGTTGCTGTTTTTTTGGGGTTGACACGAATTGAAATGATATGATTTCTAGCCTATTATATGTTCGGCCTATTAAAACAATTTTCAACGCTTACAGCAATACCATTCACATACAATGGATATGATCCCATTGCGACACATACATAAAGTGTAAGCACATAAGCAGTCGAACACATACAAAGGGATCGGCAACGCGTGAGTGATACCACTGCAGCTGCAGGCGTCGGTATGGTATGATACCACTAGGCCGGTCTTACGTTTATTCAGCCACCCTAGTAGTATATTACATATAAAAATAAATATTAAGAGGTGTATAGGTAATACCCACACACCCACTTTCCGCCAGAGGTATATTAGGTGCCAACGTGACAGATGGCGAGTCCATCGCCGTTACTCAAGCACGACTATACATACGCCTTTGAATTTCTTCTCAGACGTATGCAGGTTTCCTCTCGATGTTTTCCTTTGCCGTAAAGCTCGTGGTGTGACTAATCACGGGATTCGAACTTGCGATCTTTGTGTAGCAGGCAACTCCTCAAACCACACGGCCACCACAGCCAAATTACATAAAATATTATGTGTTATTCCTTCAGAAAGTTTTCCGTAGGCTCATCATGAGTCATCATCA
>JACCPG010003555.1:0-13490 GCA_016069955.1 Drepana arcuata
GAGCGTCCATAGGCTACAGTAACCGCGCCCCACCAGGCGGCACAGTGCGAGTGATACCCCTGGTGTTGCGAGCGTCCATAGGCTACAGTAACCGCGCCACACCAGGCGGCACCGTGCGAGTGATACCCCTGGTGTTGCGAGCGTCCATAGGCTACAGTAACCGCGCCCCACCAGGCGGCACCGTGCGAGTGATACCCCTGGTGTTACGAGCGTCCATAGGCTACAGTAACCGCGCCCCACCAGGCGGCACCGTGCGAGTGATACCCCTGGTGTTGCGAGCGTCCACAGGCTACAGTAACCGCGCCCCACCAGGCGGCACCGTGCGAGTGATACCCCTGGTGTTGCGAGCGTCCATAGGCTACAGTAACCGCGCCCCACCAGGCGGCACCGTGCGAGTGATACCCCTAGTGTTGCGAGCGTCCATAGGCTACATAGAATAGTTCCAAGCTACAGCTTGTTTACCATTCCATCGATACATTTGAATAATCTGTTCGCTTCCAGTATAATAAATATAAAACGACTTCAGAAAGTCTGATATGAAGTGGACGTTTTCAAAGATCATCATTATTCGGAGCTACTGTATGACGCACTTTACAAATCCATATTGTATTAAGGCTTCTAAATTGCACTTATATTGGGCACACGCAACGTCTACGTGGCATATTAATTATTTTATCTATATCTATACATATAGTAAAAATGTAACGGGTCGCTGTCTATTAATAATAATAAGCTTTATTTTGACACATTAACACATTAGACAGACTTATAACATAAAATTTATAATAATATTATATAATAATATAATATTATTATTTATATATATATGAGAGCCGTGGTGGCCGAGTGGTTCGAGCAGTTGCCTGCGACGCAAAGGTCGCAAGTTCGAATCCCGACTGTACCAATGAGTTTTTCTAAAACTTAAGTACAGTGATTAGTCACACCACGAGCTTTACGGTGAAGGAAAACATCGAGAGGAAACCTGCATACGTCTGAGAAGAAATTCAAAAGGCGTATGTATAGTCGTGCTTGAGTAACGGCGATGGACTCGCCATCTGTCACGTTGGCACCTATCATACCTCTGGCGGAAAGTGGGTGTGTGGGTATTACCTGTACATCTCTGCCTACCCCTTCGGGACCCTTGTGGGAAGGCGTGAGGATATATTTATTATATATATATATATTTATTTATTTATTTATTTAACATCCAAACTTAAATCTATCTTCACTATACCAATACAAATATTTTTATGAGACAATATAGTTGTATATTATATTGTACGAGTATGTGTATAAAGTAGGTATATGTTTCGTATTTATTTATTCAGATTGCTTAGTATATGTATATTATAGTTAATATGTATATTACATCCGCTCAACTCTCAGAACCTCAGAACGGGGACCCTTTTGGAAGGCGTGAGAATATATATATATATTTATTCAACTCTCACACCTACCTTTTTTTTTCTTTTTCTTTTCTCTCTTCAGTTGCTTGCCTGGAAGAGATCGCTTTTGCGATAAGGCCGCCTATTGTGCCTATTACATGTGTGTCTTTCTGTCATCCTATTTGTTTGTATACATATGTGTGTGTGTACAATAAAGAATATTATTATTATATAATATATCCCGGGACCCCTTCGGGGACCCTTGTGGGAAGGCGTGACCTTCCCACAAGGGTCCCCGAAGGTGTAGGCAGAGGTGTATAGGTAATACCCACACACCCACTTTCCGCCAGAGGTATATTAGGTGCCAACGTGACAGAAGGCGAGCCCAGCGCCGTTACTCAAGCACGACTATACATACGCCTTTGAGTTTCTTTAGATGTGTTTCAATAATATAATTTGGTAAGCTTCACTTAACATATTCAAAACCAAAAGATATATATTCAAAAAATGCTGACCAAAGTCACTATTCCACGCAGACGAAGTCGCGGGCACAGCTAGTAGGTAGTATTATTATAAAATAATTTTTTTTTTTAGAAAAACCCATTATTACAGTCAGGATTCGAACTTGCGATCTTTGTGTCGCAGGCAGCCTTTTAATTAGCATACGAGTACGTCATAAACAACTGTCACTTTGACATTATCGAAAATTTAAGTGTCACGTCCAGGCAAAGTTTTCGATATAAGATACCATCCCACATCAGATCGCGTTGTGTATGACAGCTACAGTGCCATTTTCATAATGTATACGAAATTGACCCTCTCAAACGTTCGGATACATGTCCGATTGTTTTTTTTTCTAATACTTTTGATTCATAAATAAAATAAAATTTGATATTCAGCATTCACGTGGCAGAACATTACTGAATTGACGTATTTAGAATAACTTAAAACCTGTCGGTGAGTTTAAGTTGCAAGATCAAAATTGTAGGTTCGAATCCTACTGAGATTTCCTGAACTTAAGAATCTAACCGGCGAGCATGTATGAAGAGACTGATGAATGTGGACGAAGTCAGTAAGTAAGTCTAGAGAGAACTATCGCTGCTATATTACTCAGCGATAAAAGCTTCTATTCTGTAAACGACTATTTTAATGGTAAATAAAGAAAGTATGAATTTTAAAATTTTTATGTTTTCTAAAAATATTATTTTCTTTTGTTTTTAAAATAATGCATTGTAGTTGTAGTAAGTTAGGAATTACCTACCGACCTACGGAAAAATCACATGACAATATTATGTAAAACCGTAGAGCATGTATGAAGAGACTGTAGACGATGCGAAAGAGGTATGTAAGTCTAGAGAGAACTGGCGCTCTAAACAATACTCTCCGCCCAACCCGTTAGGGACTCGGCGTGATGATATGTATGTAATTTCCCAGTTATAGTAATTTGTCCCCCTCACTTGCCCCTTTCTTGCCACTGGCGCGCACCAAAACAGTAGCACGAAACGAGTCAACGCCCGAGCTCAGGTCTAACCTGCAGGGAACGCCTTAGCTGTGTTTGCTTAGCACCTAACAAATTGGCTGGCTGGAGCCTTTGGTCGGTTAAGCAGCAAAAAGTTCCCGGTACTCACGCTACGTGAGACAGTAGTGAGTTGTGATACTTACAGAGGGCCTTAGCTGTGTTTGCTTAGCACCTAACAAGTGCCTGGCTGGAGGCCTTTGGTCGGTTAGAGCAAAAGTTCCCAGTCACGCTACTTGAGACAGTAGTGAGTTGTGATACCCACAGAGGTGCCCTTAAGCTGTGTTTAGCAGCACCTAACAGAAGTGCCTGGCCTGGAGGCCTTTGGTCGGTTAAGGAGCAAAAGTTCCCGGTACTCACGCTACGTGAGACAGTAGTGAGTTGTGATACCCCACAGGGGGTGCCCTTAGCTGTGTTTGCTTAGCACCTAACAAGTGCCTGGCTGGAGGCCTTTGGTCGGTTACGGAGCAAAAGTTCCCGGTACTCACGCTACGTGAGACAGTAGTGAGTTGTGATACCCCACAGGGGGCCCTTAGCTGTGTTTGCTTAGCACCTAACAAGTGCCTGGCTGGAGGCCTTTGGTCTCGCCATTAGTTAGTTAGTGTAGAACGACAGTTAGTACAAAGTAATTCTTAAGTTCATACAAGCTTTGTTTAGTTTAACAAAATATGTGTTAATGCAGCTGATAATCTATCTCTGTGCCAAATTTCATTCAATTCCGTTCAGCCGTTCTGGCGTGATTGAGTAACAAACATCCATACATATCCATACATACATACAAACTTTAGCATTTATTAGTAGGTTCATGCAAAGAGTTTCAAACAAAAACAATTTTTTTAAACAGTTTAATAATTTCAATTTTTTTTTCTTTCGTTTTGGTTAAATATCCGAACAGAAAAAAGCAATCGAAATGGGCGCCAACGGCTAACGGTAACAGAGAGAATAATGTCAATTGATTTCAAATATCTACGTCAGATGCATGTATTCATTCAAATTTGGTCGGTACTGTTACCGAAATAAATATTAATAGAGAATTCATAGGTGGTTTGTTTGTCGGTCGTTGTCTACGCGTTGTTTTTAAGATTGAAGGATTTTCAAATGTGGAACGGGTTCCATGAACAGGTTTGAATATCGAACTATATTAGATCAACTGTCGAATTACCGACGCAAAAATGAGGTTAGAACAAGTCGGCTAAGTGTATGAACGGAACGTACTATTCACGTACGGATGGAAAATATATATATATATATATTTTTTTTTTTACAACAAGAGTGGCAAACAAGCTTACGGCCCACTCGGAAAACGGTTATCGCAGCCTATTTACGCTTACAATACCGAAGTATCATTTGCGCGTTGCCACTCTGTGTTCGGAGAGCTATACTGTGTTGGCAGCATAATGGGACTAATCTTCTGCTAGCAACACAATGTAACAATCCTCCCCCTCCCCAAGGCGAGCTCGTTACTGGAAACTTTATTCACCGCGTAGGAACACAACACAACAAATTGTGTTATTTGGCTACGGACTTCTATAAGGTGGAGGTCCTGCCCCAGTCGGGCAGCTACAAATTCGAACGGGAAACCCGTTATGCCCTACCTCTCTTGACATTGAAATCTCGTGACTCGTATTATATTACATTTGTTCCCGGGATTTAACAGTGGGAAACCCCCGAGTTCAAATGTCAGTTCATGGTCAAAGCCATTTTTAGATACCGGATTATTTAGATGCCAGGATTAAATTAGAAAAAAAATCTTTTTGGCTACGTCTAAACGCTGGCAAGACTAAGTTCTGGTATTCGAAAGAGATGAACAAGTGACCGAGTGTGCTATATCGGTAAATGGGCAAATTCTAGAGCAAGTGAATGAATTTGTATATCTAGGAAGCATGTTCACACGAGATGGAAAGTATGAAAAAGATATTGAAAGAAGGATAACTGCCGGAAATAAGGTGAATGGGGCCATGTCAGCGTTGATGGGCAGTAAAAGTCTGAGCAAGAATGCTCGAGTTGCTGTCCACAACGCGATATTGGTACCTACCTTATTGTATGGCAGCGAATCCTGGGTATGTCAGAGGAAGTATGAAAATAGCTTGAATACAGTCGAGATGCGATCTCTTTGAAAATGTGCGGAGTAACGATATTAGATCGAATCCTCAATGAAGAGATTCCAAAATCAACTGGCGGGAATGAAGGCGTGATTGTAAAGATGAAGAAAGGCATGTTACGTTGGTTTGGACACATAGAAAGGATGAGTGAAGAAAGATTGACGAAACAGATATACAAAGCAAAAGTGTGTGCAAGAAGAGGCAGAGGAAGGCCACGTTCCAACTACCTGGATCAAATAGATCGGACTCTCAAGGACGGGAACGTTAAGAGTACTCGAAACCGAAGAGCAGGTATGAAGAGACTGATGAATGTGGACGAAGCGAAAGAGGTATGTAAGTCTACAGATAACTGGCGCTCTATACCCTCTGCCTACCCCGTTAGGGACTTGGCGTATGTGTATTTTTTTTGGAATAAAATAATATAATCGTACGCCTTCCCATAAGGGTCCCCGAATGGGTAGGTAGTACCCACCTTTTGGTGCCAACGAGTCAGATGGCGAGTCCATCGCCGTTACTCAAGCACGACTATATATAAGTCTTTGAATGTGATCTCAGACGTATGCATATATATATTACGTAGCCGTGGTGGCCGTACGGTTCGAGTAGTTGCCTGCGGCAGAAATATCGCAAGTTCTAATCCCGACTATCCTAATGAGTTTCTCTCAACTTAAGCACAGTGTTTAGTCACACCACGAGCTTTACGGTGAAGGAAAACATCGAGAGGAAACCTGCATACGTCTGAGAAGAAATTCAAAGGCGTATGTATAGTCGTGCTTGAGTAACGGCGATGGACTCGCCATCTGTCACGTTGGCACCTAATATATCTCTGGCGGAAAGTGGGTGTGTGGGTATTACCTTACCTAGACACCTCTGCCTACCCCTTCGGTGACCCTTGTGGGAAGGCGTGAGGATATATTATATTCTTCTCTTAATATATATAAATTACGTGTCACGTTGTTTGTCCGCGATGGGCTCCTAAACTACTTAACTGATTTCAATCAAATTTGCACACCGTGTGCAGTTTGATCCAATTTAAGAGATAGGATAGCTTACATCACAATTGGACCCGGTAGGTGGCGCTGCGATCGTGTTTCAGGAAGTTTAACTTTTTCACCCGGGCGAAGCTGGGCGGGACAGCTAGTATATATATATTGAGCATCTTAAATAGTCATCTTTAGTATAATTATACTTAGCATATAACTAGTTTTCAAATCGCCACAATCTTCCCGCTTAAAATACATCCAAAAACATTTAAAATTTATCTAATTACTTGTAATCTTATGATCATGCAGTACGATAATAGGCGTGAAGAAACTATTAAGTAATTAAAGTATTAATTATTTTTGCGGAAAATACGTCTACAAATTCCTCTTTAAAATCCTCACGCCTTCCCACAAGGGTCCCCGAAGGGGTAGGCAGAGGTGTATAGGCAACACCCACACACTCACTTTCCGCCAGAGGTATATTAGGTGCCAACGTGACAGATGGCGAGTCCATCGCCGTTACTCAAGCACGACTATACATACGCCTTTGAATTTCTTCTGAAACGGTTGAAACGACTTTGACGAGACTTTGTCTAGCAGATAGCTGATGTAAAAAGGAGTAACTTCTGAACTAAACAATATTCTTTTTGCTAAATTCCACGCGGACGAAGTCGCGGGCACAACAAGTAGAGTAAGGGAGGTAGGCCATAACGGGTTTCCCGTTCGAATTTGTATCTGCCCGAATGGGGCAGGACCTCCACCTTATAGAAGGCCGTAGACAAATAACACTATTTATTGTGTTGTGTTCCTACGCGGTGAATAAGGTTACCAGTAATGAGCTTCTTGGGGAGGGGGGAGAATTGTTACATTGTGTTGGAAGCAGAGGGATTAAACCCATTATGCTGCCAACACACTATAACTCTCCGAATACAGAGTGGCAACGCGCAAGTGATACTTCGGTATTGTAAGCGTAAATAGGCTGCGGTAACCGTTTTCCATCGGGTGAGCCGTATGCTTGTTTGACACTCTTGTTGTATAAAAAAAATCTTAATATATATAAATTACGTGTCTACAAGCTTACATCACGGACCCGATAGGTGGCGTTGCGATCGTGTTTCAGGAAGTTTAACTTTTTCACCCGGGCGAAGCTGAGCGGGACAGCTAGTATGTTCAATTGAGCATCTTAAATAGTCATCTATAATTCTCTAGTATAATTATACTTAGCATATACTAATTGGTTTTCAAATCGCCACAATCTTAATTATTAATTAAAGTATTAATTATTTTTGCGGAAAATATGTCTAGAATTTATATATGTGAGTGAGTTTTTCTGAACTTATGTACAGTGATTAGTCACACCACGAACTTTACGCTGAAGGAAAACATCGAGAGGAAACCTGCAAACGTTTTTTTTTTTTATACCACTTCGGTGGCAAACAAGCATGCGGTCCGCCTGATGGTAAGCGGTTACCGCCGCCTATGGACGCTTGCAACACCAGGGGTATCACTCGCGCGTTGCCGACCCTGCAGGAATCTTTTCACACCCTTCTTGAAGAACTCCATGTCTGAGAAGACATTCAAAGGCGTATGTATAGTCGTGCTTGAGTAACGGCAATGGACTCGCCATCTGTCACGTTGGCACCTAACATACTTCTGGCGGAAAGTAAGTGACCTATACACCTCTCCCTACCTGTTTGGGGACCGTGGGAAGGTGTGAGAATATCTAAGAGGAATTTCTGTTTTCTTACGACTTACGTATTTACTTACACAGAGTAAATTGATATTACGTTTGTGCGCACAGATAAGCAATGCGTTTGTTTTAAAACAATATGGCGTGCAAAAACCCCGCCCTGACCGCGCTCAAGGCTGCTTAACATGGTAACAAAAAGCGAGTTGCGAGTAGACGTAAAGCGTCTGATGCAAGAAATATGGAATAAATTTTTTTTACCAAGTCAATACGCATTGATATACATTTGAAATGAACCCCTAGTACGAAGGAAAACGATCTCTAATCTCCTATAGACAAGGACCAAACTCGCGTCTACTTTAGTTCTGTCCTTGAATTACTAGTCTATGGTGCCCCACAATATGAACCAGAGACAAAAAGTGAAGAAATGAAGATGTGTGATGGTAACATTGTTTGATAATAATAAAATACAATGTTGGCAAACAAACTTGCGCTTGGCTTGTTAATAATAATAATGCATTTTCAGGGGTAGGCAGAGGTTTATAGGTACACAAACATTCGCTAGAGATATATTTTAGATGCCAACGTGTCACGAATATACATACGCCTTTGAATTGCTTCTCAGACGTTTAAGAATATTTCCAGATACAATTGACGCTATTTCTAGGTGCACTAAGCTTTTTGGCCAATAGCCTTGAGAACCATTAAGGTTTTTACTATATGTTTAATGACCCCAATCGTAATAATAATTATCCATAATCAGTCGAAACGTTTTCATATAAACCGTGGCCATTAAATAGCAACAATATTAAATTATAGAAACCTCACAAGGGTCCCCGAAGGGGTAGGCAGAGGTGTATAGGTAATACCCGCACACCCACTTTCCGCCAGAGGTATATTATGTGCCAACGTGTCAGATGGCGAGTCCATCGCCGTTACTCAAGCACGACTATACATACGCCTTTGAATTTCTTCTCAGACGTATGCAGGTTTCCTCTCGATGTTTTCCTTCACCGTAAAGCTCGTGGTGTGACTTATAACTGTACTTAAGTTCAGAAAAACTCATTGATAAAGTTGGGATTTGAACTTGCGATCTTTGTGTTGCAGACAATACTCGAATTACTCGGCCGTAGAAGAAGGCGTGAGGATATATTTATTATATTATATTATTTTATAAATAAATAAATTTTCTACAAAAAGCACACCGTATGTGTTAACCTAGCTAATAATCTATCAAGGTGCCAAATTTTATCCAAATTCGTTCAGTCATTCGTGATGGCGTGATGCGAATATGGTCACAAACTTTGACCTTTTTAGAACAATAACGAGCGAGAAGACTGCTGAAGAAAATTCGAGAAAAGATGACAGACCACTTTATAGGACTGACAGCTTCTTCAGGAATATCTTAGAGGGAAGGAAGAGGAGAGATTACAAGATTAAGAGTCTAGAGGCAGATTAATGAAATGTCTGTCATGGCGTATAAGGAGGTCGCTGAGAATGCGCTGGACGGAGGAAAATAGAAGGAGTTGCATCAGAGACGACAAGAGACTAGCTCTTAAAACAAAGGTGTCTGTCGTGGCGTATAGGGAGGTCGCTGAGAATGCGCTGGACGGAGGAAAATAGAAGGAGTTGCATCAGAGACGACAAGAGACTAGCTCTTAAAACAAAGGTGTCTGTCGTGGCGTATAGGGAGGTCGCTGAGAATGCGCTGGACGGAGGAAAATAGAAGGAGTTGCATCAGAGACGACAAGAGACTAGCTCTTAAAACAAAGGTGTCTGTCGTGGCGTATAGGGAGGTCAGAGAGATTGCGCTGGACGGAGGCAAATGGAAGAAACCTTTGGACAAATTGACCGTCCCAAATTAAGCAAAGTTTGTTAAGTTATGTTATGGTTATTACACTAAGGTACAAATACACGTGTTCATCACTGTACAGGAGGGTCAAAGGGATATTGGATAGAGCAGTTGCCTGCGACGCAAAGGTCGCAAGTTCGAATCCCGACTGTACCAATGAGTTTTTCTGAATTTAAGTACAGTGATTAGTCACACCACGAGCTTTACGGTGAAGGAAAACATTGAGAGGAAACCTGCATACGTCTGAGAAGAAATTCAAAGGCGTATGTATAGTCGTGCTTGAGTAACGGCGATGGACTCGCCATCTGTCACGTTGGCACCTAATATACCTCTGGCGGAAAGTGTGTGTGTGGGTATTACCTATACACCTCTGCCTACCCCTTCGGGGACCCTTGTGGGAAGGCGTGAGGATATATTATATTATTATCTCACAAGTGCAATTCATACAGGATGTATCTTCTAGAATATACAGACTTTTGATTCCACCGACAGCCTGGACCGTCAGAGATCCTGACTGCGAAGTTTGAGGTCGTGGGCTCGATTCCCGCTGACCGCAGATTTGTGTGATGAACACTAGTATTTGTACCTTAGTCTTGTCTTATGTATTTACGTATATATCTATATATATAAGTATAAATATCGTTGCCTAGTTATAATACAAGCCTTGCTTAATTTGGGACTAGGTCAGTTTGTGTGGAATTGTCCCTAGGTATTGTAATGCTATTTATTATTTATTTATTAATAATCAGCATTGCTATCCAGCGTGGCAATGCTGCTAGTCTTCTTGGCACGTTGCCTCGGGATACAGATTTGGGACAAATATTTTATCTGTAAGTAGTTAGTTGCAACTGTTCTTTGTAAATATTATTAATTGTTGTTATTGTAAATAAAGTACATTTATTAAAAAGGTAGATTTCATTCTACAATAAACAACTATATGTGTTAATCCAGCTAATCTCTGAGCCAAATTTCATCCAATTCTGTTCAGTAGTTTTCGCGTGAAAGGCGAACACACATCATCAGTAACTTTCGTATTTATAACATCCCTAGGATTACACGTCTGTCTGTTCGCGATACACAAACTCTACGCAACGGATTTTAATGAAATTTTCATTAATAAAGGGGTCTAGGTTCCGAATATGATTTTGTCCCATTCGGTGTTGAGACCCCTGGTCCGTGGGGTCCTAGCGCTATAAGGCTTTTTGAAGAAATAGCAAGAAGGTTTGTCGACATCGCAGAAGACCGAAGAGCTGGCAGCCACCTCGGACAAAGAATTAGTCTAGCTATTATTAAAGGGGGAACGCTGCCAGTATCATTTTTTATTACATACATATCATCACGCCAAGTCCCTAATGGGGTAGGCAGAGAGTATAGAGCGCCAGTTCTCTCTAGACTTACATACCTGTTTCGCTTCGTCCACATTCATCAGTCTCTTCATACATGCTCGTCGGTTTCGAGTACTCTTGACGTTCCCGACCTTGAGCGTCTGATCGATAATATTTTTTTGTTTTAATAATTTAATTTTGATAGCCTTATATAACTATGTTTTATGTGAAATTAAAGAGTAAGGTCTATATTATGTAAAGTTAAATATTGTACTTACTACCCGAGGATGTGGTGCAGTTATTATATATATAAACTAGCTGTCCCGCCCAGCTTCGCCCGGATGAAAAAGGAAATAAAAATTTGAGTTTCATAAAATCAGTTCTTAGCTGACCTCTTCACCGCGTAAGGAATACTCCTACCAAATTTCAAGTCAATCGGCTTTATAGTTGCTGAGATTTCGTGATGAGCGAGTTCACAAATAGAATCTCCCCGCGTTCCACCTTGCGGATGGAGTTTCATAAAATCCGTTCTTAGCTGACCTCTGCCCCGCGTAAGGAATACTTCTACCAAATTTCAAGTCAATCGGCCTTATAGTTGCTGAGATTTCGTGATGAGTGAGTTCACAAATGGGATTTACTATAGTCAATTATAAAATTGACGTGTTTTGTTTGAAATGTCGAAATAAATATATACAAGTCAGAACAATCGACAAGTTTATGTTTTATCACAAAAAATTGTGTATTTAGGAAAATATGGCAAATGTCGTTTGTTCTAAACTAGCTTATGCCCGCGGCTTCGCCCGCGTTGAGTTGCAAAAAGTAGCTGATATAATTTCCCGCTTGAATCGGTTCAGCCGCTATGCCGTGAAAGAGAAAGATAATTTATAATATTAGAACTTAAAAAATTTCACGATAAAAAATTAGCCTATAGCCTTCTCCTAGGTATAAGTAGCATACCATTAAAATTTTCAGCCAAATCGGCTCAGCCGTTTGGCCGTGAAAGAACAGCAAACATCCAAACATCCAAACTTACAAACTACCTTCGACCTTTATGATATTAGTAAAATATAAAATCAATCATGTTCATATTGAATTTAGCGTGCGTAAAACTGCGGGGCTTGTTATTTTGTATACGGTTTGAAATTCGAACTTTTTTTTGTTTTGGGGGGAATATAACCGCTGCCAATTTTTTTTTCTGTCTCGTACCTCGTACACAGTTATTTTGGTCTTTATTCAATAAGTGGCCGATGTTTGTATTGTAACTAACGCGTTTTTAACGTAAATCACCAGAAGCGTCCATTGATGACGGTAACCGCTTACCGTAAGGTGGGACAGGCTTGTTTTTCTCGCATTATTAATATCTATATAATCATAATAAATCGGTGGGACGAACGTCAAGAGTACTCGAAGCCGACGAGCATGTATGAAGAGACTGATGAATGTGGACGAAGCGAAAGAGGTATGTAAGTCTAGAGAGAACTGGCGCTCTATACTCTCTGCCTATCCCGTCAAGGACTCGGTGTGATGATATGTATAAATGTATAAATCTATGTAGTATTAAAGAAAGCCTTTTAAGTTTATAGGACCATATCAGAACACATTAAAACCATTAAAATACGTAACACACAGATTGAAATGCAAATAAAAATATTAATTTAAATTTCAAAAGCATTGTTACTAAAGGACGACTTTCGAAAGCAAAAATTAACAAAAAAAAATAGGACAGCCATAATTTACGACGTTTCAAATTAATTCAAATCGCGGCCGCAAAACTGGGAACAATAATACTCAAATAAGCTCTAAATATTCGCAAAGTTAAATCAAATAGACATTAAAATCAATTTATAAAAAGTGTTAGGTAACAAACAATTCATTTCAATATTTGTATTTCCTAATATATTATCGTCTGTGTCCAGCCATCGTATAAAATAAGCTCGATTGTTCCCGCCATTTTAGTGCATTCCCTGCCATGCTCGACTAAGCAAGTGCTTAGGCAATGTGTGCCTATTCGTGTTGATTCTGTCTAACGAATTAAAAACGCGAGCAGTTTTCATTAAAAAAAATACGTGAAATTTTGACACATGTCGGTGGTGAGTGTTTTAATTGTAATTATTTAATCTTTTAATTTTAATCGAAATCAACGCTTTTGTAAGTAAAATTGCCACAAATACCAATAGCATATAGGAATTAACATAGTGAATATTGTTTTAATTTGTGGCGCAGTGACGTTTGTCCGGTCACATTTGCGCGGCAGATTAAGACGTAATTAGTTTTAGTGCTTTTTATTTCTTAAAAAATAATTAAATACGAAAAAAAATGTGTAAGTAAAATTCTTGGTATTTTCGTAGTGTCTTTATGGGATTTTGTTATTTAAATATACATTTATAAATAAGGTTTCTGTTTCGCAAACATTACAGTTGCGGCGGAAGAAACCGTAGCCATTTTTTTTCAAGTAAGCTGCTTATTTTCTAATATATAATTTAATTATTAATTTAATAAATTTAATAATAAAACTAGTTGCCGTGGTGGCTCAGTGTTTCGAGCTGTTGTCTGTGACACAAAGATCGCAAGCTCGAATCCCGACTGTACCAATGAGTTTTTCTGAACTTGAGTACAGTGATTAGTCACACCACGAGTTGA
>JACCPG010003556.1:0-45865 GCA_016069955.1 Drepana arcuata
ATAAATAAAAATGTTATGTTGGTTTGTGTACGCTTCAAAAAGTTCTGAACCGATCGAGCTGAATTTTTAGCATGATATATAATCCGCATCAAGGATTGTTTTTATCTATTTTTTGCATCAGTCACATATCCACAGCGAAGCGTGGCAGGGTACAGCTAGTATGTTATATAAATACAAATTGTAACAGCAACATGCTTCGCCAAATGCAGAGACTGACCTTATGGCCGATACGTACGTAAGTTTTAAGTGTGTCATACTAGACTTAAGACTGTATTTTGAAATAAACAAGCACACAGCCCGCCTGATGGTAAGCGGTTACCGCCGCTTCTCATCTTATTAACATACCGGTCAATACCTTAGTAATTAGAAACAGATAGGCGATAACATTTATTTTTTTATAGTACATACATTGAATATAACGAAGTGCAACTTATATTTAGATTCCTTAAATACTCGTTTTCTTATAGATACCTTTATTAATAAGTTAGTCGCGTAAGTACACCTTACGCGACGTAACTATATTAAATGCATGTTAATCCATAATATTAAACCACGCGAACATTGCTGCAGGCATACTTTAATAAGTATACGGGTCGGACGATGCTGATAAAAAAAGCTAAGAAAGAATAATTATGCAGTTACAAGTCCATACCTGGACATATATGTACATACCTGGACGTCTACTACATCTCAACACATATCATTACGATGTAGACTAAATAAAGTCTATGGCATTGATAAACATTGTACTAATATTATAAATACGAAAGTTTGCGGGAATGTTGGTTGCCCTTTCAGGCAAGAACTACTGAACGGAATTGGATGATCTTTGGCACAGAGATAGATTATTATTTTAAAATGGATATCACAGGATACGTTTTATTCCAGACCATGCAATTACATACAGACATACATATCATCCCGCCGAATCCCAAACAGGATAGGCAGACAGAGTAGAGCGCCAGATCACTTTAGGCTAACATACTCTTTCGCTTCGTCCACACTCACCTCTTCATACATGCTATTTCAAGTACTCTCGACGTACTTGAAATCGTGAGTCCATGAGTGTCCAATCAATTGGATCTAGGTAGTTGGAACGTGTTTTACCTCTGCCTCTTCTTGCACACACTATTGTTTTGTATAACTCTTTCGTCAATCTTTCTTCACTCATCCTTTCTATATGTCCAAATCAACATAACATGCCTTTCTTCATCTTTACAATCACACGCTTGTTCAAGCCAGTTGTTTGCAAAATACAAATTAATTAGATCAAATTAACACCAAGGTGTCTCGAACAGGATTTAATTTCTTACTCCTGCGTGAAGAGACCATTGTGTGATGCCTTTAATGGAAAGAGGTCCGGGAAGAAATGGTGCCCTACTCTCTCTGCCTACCTGTTGTAGGACGGGCGTGAGAAACGCAGACAAACACCAGGACCAGGACCAGGACACAATAAATGTTCTTTAAATCAAAAGAATACAAATTCTCAAATGTCAAAAATACTCTTTAGACAACGAATCCGTATAACTAAAGGTCAACATTCTTTTATTAATGCAAATGAAGTACACAATAAAAACTGAACGCCACGTTAAGGGGTGAATAAAAATTTATTACAAATATCAACTTGAAACTGATTTCGGCTCCAACGGCGGAAAATCCAATAAGCAAAAGGAAACTGGCGAAATTATACGAGCTAAGGAGATTATTGGTAACAAAACCGAGGAGATGCCGGGGAATGCGGGCCTGCTAATATAGAAATCAATATGAATTTCACTTGACCGAAAATGTGTCTGTTATCTTGTCGGTATCATTTGGCTGGTTAAATTAGATTGGGTTCTATATCCAGCTAAATAGCGATAAGAAACAGGCGCAATAAATGGGTCGATAGACAATTATTATGCGACTTTGGAATACGAGTTTCCTTCCGCAAACGCTCAGGTGTTCAGACAGCTCCCCGTTGAGGTTTTCCCAGGCGAGTACAGCATGGAGTTGTGAAGGGTGTGCAAAGATTCCTGCAGGATCGGCAACGCGCGAATGATACCCCTGGAGTTGCAAGCGTCCGTAGGCTGCGGTAACCGCTTACCATCAGGCGGGCATGCTTTTTTGCAACCCAGGTGTTATAAAAAATAACGTTGCTATGTTAAAGCGGGCTAACCATCAACGCGAATCTATACTTTACGATAAGATTAAAAGAATTGCACATACAGTTTCTTTGCAATATCTACGATTTAATCGTCCAGAAAAAATACATGATACCAGTTATTAACATCAGACAAATGAAACGCAGTCATCAACATGCCAGCTGTATAAAATAACCAAACAGGTTTAAAACTGCGACGTGACCAATCTCACTAATTCCGCCCGTGAGCACATTTGAGCTGCGATACAAGGCGCATGTGTTATCGTATCGTCGTATACTAGTTGCTTTACCATCGCGGCGTAGCCAGACTCCTTCTTCTGTAGTAGGAGTAGAGGTCGTAGGAGAAGGAGCAGAGAGTCGCTCAGGAGATGCCAACGTAATTCCTCTGAACTCATACTTTGCATACGCAATGTAGAATCAATGAGCTGAACTTTGCCAAATCAACGCTTTCATGTAACCATTGCAACGCAAAATTTAAACCGTAAAGTATCGTAATTGTAAAAAATATGTTGAAGAAGAATATAGAATTTCTATTAGAACTAGATAAACACCAATTCTTGTACAATTCTACACTATCTAACTTTGTTAAGTCGAAAATCAAGGCTTGTGAAGAAGTGGACAGAGCGATAAGCATGCCAGGTATGCAATTGCGCTAAGATTTCGTCATAATGATTATGCTAAAGGACAATGACAGGATTTTTGTACAGTCAGAAAATCTCGTTTTTTTATTGCAGTTTCATTTCATTAAGTAGATAATATCACGCACGGGCACAGCTTACTTTCGCAGATTTAGAACTAAAGATAGAGATAGATAAAGATACTCTTAAGTTATTTATGCGTAAGGAGGTTGAGTTTATAGTTAACCACCCGAACGTAGCCGTAGTTGTATATCCAGCGGTCAAT
This sequence comes from Drepana arcuata, assembly GCA_016069955.1. NCBI lineage: Eukaryota > Metazoa > Arthropoda > Insecta > Lepidoptera > Drepanidae > Drepana > Drepana arcuata. The sequence goes on from JACCPG010003556.1 coordinate 3,044, forward strand.
TACACAGTTATATTAAAGAACAAGTATAGTAAAACCGTATGTAGTCGCCAGCAGAAGAAATTCGATACGCAGGTTCGAACCCCGGTAGTCTGTAGCAATAGGTGTACAACTTAACTACCTTAAGAAGATCGGGTCAAGATTGACTACGAAGGTATTCACACATCGCTTTATCTCAAATTTAAAATATTCAATGTAAAGGATACTAGTAAAACTACATATCGCAGGAAATTTTGGTATAAAAATATATAATATAATGGATCATATCTATTATCAAACATCGACCCTAAACATGTGGTGTGTATTTCTTTACCTGCTCTTCCAACATAATCATTTCATACTCACTCTTTTAAAATACAGTTTGCACATTTAATAAAGTTGGCGAAGGAGATGACCAGAACGTATTCCAATGGTAAAAAAGTTATCCCCGTTAACGAATCTCTTTCGGGATAGGCAGTGAGAGTATAGCTCCAGTACTCTCTCCAATTAGTTCCCTTATATAATGCCTCTTCAAGTAAGTTCTGGCAGGGCCCTTCGAATGCTAAAAACTAACTCAACATCTCAATAAAACTAGATAAAAATACAGCAAAATAAACATGTTAACTGGAGCCGAGTGAAAAGTAAACAAACAATAAGTAAGCAGGGGCTACTTAACAGTACCGGTGCAACCCTCGGTCGTTCGCACCCTAGCAATAGGCAATGCATCACATCATGCGCGAAACCATACTCTTGCATGTGACAATATAGAGATGAAACTTTAAGAGGTCGACAACTGTATAATTGTAGGTATGCTTTCAGTTTATACGGTTAATCCCCCCGGGGTGGCCGCGAGGTTGCCTGTAACACAAAGATTGAATCGAATCCCGAATACAATTGAGTTTTTCTGAACTTAAGTACAGTGATTAATCATGACACCACGAGCTTTACGGTGAAAGTAAACATTGAGTAGCTACCGGCATACGTTAGAGATAAAAACTAAGCGTATGATATTCGTGCTTGAGTAACGGCGAAGGATTCGCCATCTGTCAGGTTGGCACTTAAAATATCTCTCCGGCAGCAAGTGGGTGTGAGGGTAAAATCTATACACCCCTGCCTACCTCTTCGGAGAGCCGAACCCCTATGTCCTATTCTTACTACTTGTTATATACTTACTAAAAAGATTTAATAGTGTGATTAATAATAGTTAATTAATTACGAATTCAAAGGCGTATGTATAGTCGTGCTTGAGTAACGGCGATGGATTCGCCATCTGTCACGTTGGCACCTAATATACCTCTGGCGGAAAGTGGGTGTGTGGGTATTACCTATACACCTCTGCCTACCCCTTCGGGGACCCTTGTGGGAAGGCGTGAGGATATATTATTATATATTATAATTAATTACATAATAGCTCATTATTATTATTAATAGTAAACAGACGCAAATTTCAGGGTCTAATCGCTAGCAACATTTGTCTTCACGATGCTTTAGCACCAGACAGACCGCACGCTTGTTGGCTAACATATTAGCATACTACTATGTACTACTAGCAACTTTTTTTTTGTAAAAACTAAGGAACCGACCGAGGCAACCGAGGGATTAGACCTATTGTCAACACAGTATAACTATCTGAACACAGAGTGGCAACGCGCAAGTAATACTTAGGTATCGTGAGCGTAAATAGGTTACGGTAACCGTTTCCCATCAGGTGGTCCATATGCTTGTTTGCCACTCTTGTTGTATAAAAAAAAAAAAAAAACAATATCGTCATGTATTCTCACGGCAATCTTTAGGCCCCAAGATGGACTCAATGAAACTAAACAATATTAAATCCACAAGTGATCAAGTTACACTGACAAAAGAAAACCAATTACTAACGAATGCATTTATTCCTCCTACCAATACACGGGCTGTCTCAACCCTCCGTAACGCCGACTCGGTACAAAGATCCACACGCGTAAAAGGGAATTTCCTCCCGTTCGACCCGACACATGTATCTAATGACTCGACATGTCAACCCCCAGACGGGTGGAAAATGAGCGCACTTCAAACGCTCCGGCACCCTCGCAATGCATTTAGTTGCAGGTGCCTACAATTTTTCTTCGCAGACAAATTCGAATGGAGCTGTCTCCATGTGCGTGCGACACAGCGGGACGTGTCCATATGTAAGCACATCAATGGCGCTACAGTATATTTTGAGTGATGATTATATCTTTTTCACAAATGTAAGTTATATTGAAACGATGTGTGCGGGTGTGTTTGTAATTCTTTTGTACGCTAATGGTGTTATGGATGTCTTTTACGTAGAAACTTTTAAAGGACGGTTTCCTCTCTACACATTTTGAAAGCCTATTTCTTTATAATATTTACATTTATTTCACTGCTTACGAACGTGTATGGAACTTAATCTATTCTAATAAGATAAAAAGGCAAAGATAATTTGTTCGAACGCGCTGATCTCAGTAACTACTAACACTATTTGAAAAATCTTCTCTTTGCATTAGCCCGTTTATTTAGGGCGGCTATAAATAAACTAGTGGTCCCGCCCAGCTTCGCCCGAATGTAATAATTAAATTTCCTGAAACTCGATCGCTACGCAACCTATCTAGTTGTGACTCTAAACCATTCTCCTATCTACCTGAAGACAGAAAATTTCATTAATATCGGTCTAGGAGGAATTCAGTAACATACACACGCACAGAAGAAATATATATAAGATGTACATACTAGCTGTTTCGCCCGTATGGGTGAAAAAATTCAATAGTGAATCTAAACCTTTATTGAATCCACTTGAGTCTTGACCACACAAAATCATGAATCACAATCGGCCAGCTGAAGAATTGAGTCAAATTTAACGCGAGTGAAACCGAGGAGCAAAAATAGTATTCAACATCTCAAGACACTTAATAGCCTCATATCAAGGGTATCTGACAATAGCTAGCTTTCAGACGCGCATTAACACAATAAATGGTACCTACTTAAGGTATCTACTTGCAGCAAACATTTGTTAGAACACCTCCGCAGTGTTGTTCATGCTAATTCTCATTTCACAAATTGTATTGTATGCCTGCGGATGCTGCTATAAAATTATTCAGACAAAGCCTAGAAGGAAACAGGAAAGGTAACATATTGTCGTGGTAATGAAACTATATGTTGATGAGGTTTCTAATCTCGTTAGGATTTTAAGATTTTTGCAATAAATTGTGTTATTCATGGGAGATGATTAGAAATATGCTTTGATTATGATTGAATCTCAAAATATTTTTTCCATATTTTGGAAGAGTTATGTAAGTTTTGAGAGAACTGGTGGTCTACTCTCTCTGCTCCGGGAGGAACACGACGGTATGGTATGTATGAACAAAGATAAAAGCTGATAGAATAGATTCAATTTCCGGCACAACGGGTAGGCAACAGCATGCACATTACGAGGGTAGAGCGAAGACAAACTTTTTAACCCTCCATCACTATTGATTTCATTTGACTTCAAATTACACAACCTATCCCAAGCATAGCTTGAGCTAAGATATGACGCTCTCGTTCCACCTCAGACCTTATCGTAGGAGTGAGAGAGTAAGCCCTAGTGTACGAAGCTCAAAGCAACTAATTAATTTTGCCTCCGAACCCTTTGATCAATATGCGCTTGTGATGTGGAATACTGATAACGCTCTTACATACAAAATCAAACCGTAAAATAAGCGATATTAGGTAAATAAATGTGATAATTGAACATTGCTTCAATATATAAGCAACATGTTCTAGCTCCATGTTTACCAGACTAGAGTCCTCGGAGAGTTGCATACTTACTTAAATGTTCAGTATATTTATATAATAATAATATAATATAGCCTCACGCCTTCCCACAAGGGTCCCCGAAGAGGTAGGCAGAGGTGTATAGGTAATACCCACACACCCACTTTCCGCCAGAGGTATATTAGGTGCCAACGTGACAAATGGCGAGTCCATCGCCGTTACTCCAGCACGACTACAAATACGCCTTTGAATTTCTTTTCAGACGTATGCAGGTTTCCTCTCGATGTTTTCCTTCACCGTTCAGCTCGTGGTGTGACTAATCACTGTACGTAAGTTGAGAAAAACTCATTGATACAGTCGGGATTCGAACTTGCGACCTTTGCGTCGCAGGCAACTGCTCGAACCACTCGGCCACCACAGCTCTTTATAAAACATCTCTATATTAACAACTCTATATTTATAAAATAATATAAATAAACTAAGGTATCACGTCGTTTGGTGACAAGATGGCTTATTTATCTTGCGCAAAGAGTCAGCATTATTGCCATACAGCGTCTTTTTTTTTTTATACAACAAGAGTGGCAAACAAGCATACGGCCCACCTGATGGGAAACGGTTACCATAGCCTATTTACGCTCACGATACCGAAGTATCACTTGCGCGTGTTCGGAGTGTTATAGTGTGTTGGCAGCATAATGGGTTTAATCCCTCTGCTTCCAACACAATGTAACAATCCTCCCCCCTCCTCAGGGAGCTCATTACTGGAAACCTTATTCACCGCGTAGGAACACAACACAAAAAATTGTGTTATTTGGCTACAGACTTCTGTAAGGTGGAGGTCCTGCCCCAGTCGGGCAGCTCCGAATTCGAACGGGAACCCCGTTATGCCCTACCTCTCTTAAAATAAAATTTTTATTTAATTAAGCATTAACAGCAATGCGGGCGACTGCTCGAACTACTTGACCATCACGGCTGTAAATATGTAAGTAACTACATATATAAGAGAGTTATCAGTCTGTACTTTATAAAACATTTGAGTTGTCTCATTTATCAATCTTATACCGTTGGTGGTCTTTTTATCAAGACATTAAAGCCGAATCAATCTATCATTAGATAAAATCAATAATATCAAATATATATAGATGATTACTCAATGGTAGAGAAACGATAATAATTCAATGCCTCGCGTTTGAAAAACGATTTGAGATTGGCTTAGTTTTATACTTCAAATGTAACTAACGTGCATGCGGCCAGCTTGATGGTAAGCGGCTACCGTAGTTTAAGTATGATTTTGAAATAAGGGCAAAGAACGGATAATTTTTCTAGAGAAATGTCTGGTCAAGTGGTTAGAGCTCCTGACTGCGAAACTTGAGGGCGCGGGTTCGAATCCCGCTGAGGGCAGATATTTGTGTGATGAACACGAATATTTGTACCTTAGAGTTGGATGCCCTATGTATTTAAGTACAGTGAAACCTGGTTAAGTGAAACATCAAGGGACCTGCAATGTCGTTTCACTTATAGAGGTATTCCACTTACCCAGTGTCTCAGATATACAGGTATAAATAAATATCTGGCTCATTTACAGAGGGTTCCATTAATAGAGGAATTACGTGTGGAATTTGTGGGTAGAATAAGAATGAGTAAACAAACAGTGTTATCTGTATGATAGTAAAGCGAAACTAAAACTGAAGGTAATTGAAGCTCAAAATTTGTACTTACGTACTTGAAATTACGTGTGGAATTTGTGGGTAGAATAAGAATGAGTAAACAAACAATGTTATCTCAGTTACAGAGGTTTATGCATATAAAATTTACTCGCTGTCTCAGTTATAGAGGTAACTATGATGATAAATCGAAAGAACAAATCCCAGATATAGAGGTTTACCTCGTCCCACTAACAGAGGTAATTCAGTGCCAAAGTGTTGGGACCTCAGCATGAGTTCCAGTTATGGAGGTTTCTCACTTATCCAGGTCCCACTTAACCAAGTTTCACTGTATATATCTATCTATATAAGTAAATATATCGTTGTCTAGTAACCAAAACACAAGCTTCGATTAATTTGGGACTAGGTCAATTTGTGTGGAATTGTCCCAGGTATTTATTATTATTATTATATTATACAAGTATTTAGTTAAACAAAGGGTACATCGGATCTTCCATCAAAAGTTACTTGACTGAAACCAGCACCTTTTCGTACATCGTAGACAGAGTCTTGAGTTACACCGATGGACTCGCCATCACACCGCAGTGACATAGGCACCTTAATTAAATCTCTATAGTACTTCCTATACACCTCTGCCTACCCTTTCGGGAACCCTTGTGGGAAAGCGTGAAGGTAAAAATCCCTATCCAGCTAATAAGCTCTGTGGCAAAATTCATCCAATTCTGTTTAGTCGTTTTTGCATAAACATCCACACGAATGACAGGCATGAAGTGAGCATGAAGTCTCAATAGTAGTGAATATAACATAGAGGTCAGTGTACTTTTATCAAAGAGACCAGGTACTTAAGAGTTATCTATTAACTGACGAGTTCGACATGTGCGTCTTGTTTGACATCACTCATGTTACTTACATACGCACTTATCATCGCGTTCTTAACATAATATAAACAATCATATCAGAAATGTTTCAGGAATACATTCCAGTAATCTATCGCTAGTACATACATATACATACATATCCTTACGCCAAGTCCCTAACGGGGTAGGCAGAGAGTATAGAGCGCCAGTTCTCTCTAGACTTACATACCTCTTTCGCTTCGTCCATATTCATCAGCCTCTTCATACAAGCTCCTCGGTTTCGATTACTCTTAACGTTCCCGTCCTTGAGTCCGATCGATTTGATCCAGGTAGTTGGAACGTGGCCTTCTTCTGCCTTTCTTGCACACACTTTTGCTTTGTATATCTGTTTCGTCAATCTTTCTTCACTCATCCTTTCTATGTGTCCAAACCAACGTAACATACGTAAACAACGTAATATACTAAGCGCGACCACGTCCGCGTTTTATTTACTTTAAAACTGTGCCCCGCGGATATATATACATCTTATTGGATTTCATTGGTAGGTTTTACTGCAACAAAACGTCCTTGTGTTAGTCCAGCTGATAATCTATCCATGTGTCAAATTGCATACAATATCATTCAACCGTGTTTGAGTACAAACATTCTTATATCGTCACAAACTTTTTAAAATATCAGTAAGGATGTAAGCTGGTGCCTGTTATTGCGCCACCGTAAAAATTTTACTTAGGAATTGATTGTTTATTGTGAGTGTTACAACAAGAGTTTTTTTTATATTATTTGAGAAATTTACTAGTGGTACAAGTAAATTATATGTATTTGTACTAGTTCTCCAAGCTGTTTACAAACGGTGCACACGAAAATAGCTGTTTATGCCGGACACTAGGCTATCTTTTGACGGTCAAAATAATTGTTTTGGCGAGTCTAGGCACCACTACAAAAAACATGTGCAAAATTGTCTACCAATTAAATAGAAAAATACAATGTAATTAACACATCAATAAACCATTTGTACAAGCTAGGGAATATTTCCAACGAGCTCGAATCGACGCCGTATCTCGTCCAAATGACAGGTGACAGCTGTCAGATTTCCCGCGCAAATGCAAATACAGATACTTATCACTGTCATTACGGACAGCCGACTTACACAAATATTAGTTTTAATATGCTTCCATATACTATGATAAAGGATTATTTAAAATAAAAAAAACATTATATAAAACGTGCATAGCACCATAAGCATGAGTTTAGTTGGCCAAAGCGGTAGGCAGCGGTGTAACAGGAGTAACCCTTATTTTATATTATTATTAAACGTATGCAGATGTTCTCCTTTATCGTTAGCTCGAAGTGTCATTAATTTATCAAAGTACGTTTTATACCTCGTCATAAAATTTTGAGCAACTCTGAATCCTGAGAATAATATAATTTTCTAAACGCACAAAATAAAATACGAACCCCAATTTGAACCTCCCTCTGTTTATGTTTTGTAATATTGTCCTTTAAGTAGCTTATCTCAAAAGGCCAGGTTCTTACAAAAAGTTATAAATGCCTACAAATCTGTGATAATTCCCAATAAGAACAGATAAAAAATTTAATACACTCTATTAATATGGAGTATTTTTATAATGGAACGCGACATCGAATCTCTTATGAGTTCGAATAAGAAGTAGCATTGTTATCCGCAAGTCGCAATCTAGATTGTTATAGGGGTCCCGAGACATTGCTAATTTTTATCCACCTTACGTCAATTAAATGCATTTACAACAATTCAATATCCTTACTAATATTATAAATGTGAATGTAAGTTTGTTTGTTACGATTTCACGTCAAAACTACTTAACCAATCATCATGAAACTTTGTACACATATTCTTGGAGGTATTAGAAGTAACATAGGATACTTTTAATAGTTTTTTTTTTTACCAAAGATAAAAAAGTCACGCCGACGAAGTCGCGGGTACAGCTAGTATTGTATACAATAGCTACTGTCAAACAAATGTTTCGTACTTTCCAGCGGGTAAGGTAGGTAAGGCTTTTGCATAATTCTATTTATTCTAGCGTGGCTTGAGCAAAATTGATCGTTCAATTATAACTGGAATGTGGCTATCTACAACGAAACATCTGTTGGAAGCATTGTGGTAAGTTCTGTTTATCTAATACTTATTGTTTACACGGTACTTTTTAGATTCTAACTATAGGTATTAAAAAAGTTTTTATACCACAAAATAACCGTGTGATCCGCTTGATAGTAAACGATTAGCGTCGCCTTTGGAACATGAAGCATCGCTCGCCTGTTGCCGAATAATAATGTATTTTATTCAATTCGATACTTATATTTCGATGTACATACATAAACCAAGTTGAACGTTGAGTTTTTTTTTTCATATGCATCCGCAGTTCCTTACGCCAAAAACTGGCCGATACATAGAGACTCTTAAAAAGAAGAACTGCAATGGTCTATTTATATCAATAGCAATGTTAACAAAACGATTCTAACACGTCTATTCAACTGTTTCGTTTGTGATAAACGCTTCCAAATTTGAAACCTTAGTGCGCCAAGAAGCTGTAGCTTCAACTTGGTAAGCGTGACTGCAAAACGACAACTCTACCCGGAACATTGCTAGTCTTACCCAGATCTTGCCCTGCCAGACTGTCTTACAAATTCGAGGCCAAACATGTTCACAAAAGCCATCTCATTATTCTCGACATTTTTATAGTCGGCCCATTGTATTTTGCGAATGGTAAATCAATGATTTATCACCGAGTTTATCGCCTAGGCCCGCTGTGTGATTGTTATTGTTTAAATAACGCCAAGCCATAAATGTCTTTGACGTACCGTGAACTATTCTGTTTACTTTTGTTTGTGTAAAACAGTTATCGGTTGAATGTGTGACTCGTAAGTTTTCCAAGCGGTTATTAAAACTAGTTAGATGTTGCGTTTTGCATAATGTTATGTGAAATCGACACATTAGCAAGCACTTCACCGGACCAAATTTCACTAACAATCCTGTTGTGGTTTACTTCATTTCAGAATGTTTATAATAGGTACATGTTTTGTATAAATATCGAATCAGCATGTATGATGTACCTTCTGGGAGAACCAGGGCCTTATTGTAAAGATGAAAAAGTTGTATGTAGATACGGCGACACATGCACATTCTGTACGAAAAGAAGGTGCCCTGATACTTCGGGAATATTCATGATACATAGTGCTTCGGGGACCCTCGTGTGAAGGCGTGAAGTTATACATACATATCATCACGCCAAGTCCCTAACGGGGTAGGCAGAGAGCATAGAGCATCAGTACTCTCTAGACTTGCATACCTCTTTCGCTTTGTCCACATTCATCAGTCTCTTCATACATGCTCGTCGGTTTCGAGCATGTATGAAGAATGTATACATACTATTATTATTAAAATAAAAATTAAATAAAAAGTAATTAATCAATTAAAATATATACTTCAATTGCTCTTCTTTTTAGGTGTCATTCTTGGGCGCTGCCAGGAACTTTTCCAGAGTTGCAGAAGCATAACACTAAACAAAGTTACAGTAAAAAATCTCTTTATAAATAAACGTTAAAACTAAAGTAATTATGGGACATTGTGATGTTTTTGATCTAATTTTATGTTAATTGGCGCCCATGTTGAGCACATCTTTGTTGCAATAATCATTAAGTTATCATCTAGGTTAAACACTTATAAACTCGATAATCGAACGGTGTATCTATTAAGTAAATTACGCAGCAATAAATGTCCGCAGTAAAAGCATACTTTACTTTCTTTTACAACTACGATCATAAATAAGAACGTGCTTACAAATTGACATCAATATTTACTGGTACTATGTAGATAGATATCATCTCATCTTTAAAGGTAAGAGCGATGAGAATGAATTACTGCAATTAAATGGGTACGTTTTAACGATGAGCTGTGTATATAAATATTAATTAGCCCAGTTTAGTCACTGACTTGATTGGAAGTTCAGACCCTGCGCTTGCAAATGATTTTTTTCAGACGGAAAAGCCAAAATTTACGACGGTACCGATGGCTGTGGATGAAGTGTAAGAGGTAGGTAAGTCTAGAGAGACCTGGCACTCTATTCTCTCAGTCTTCCTTGTGAGGGACAAGGTGTGATGATATGATAACAAAACAAAGACGTTTACCTTCTATGAAATACATATTCCGAGTAATTGTGTTTGTAACGATGACCTATCCTATAGTCATATCCTATTGTATCTTCCAGCTTTGCTTTGACGTCATACACATATATAACTCAATCACGACACATCTTAGAACACTTCATTCGTTGTCATCGGCTCACGGCTCAGGCTGAAAGAGGTAACATACTAATTGACATATATAAACAAACGTAGCTCGAATCTTAGTGTTATTTCTCTCTTGCGATACCAGGGTTACATAAAACAGCAATATTCGGTATATTAAAACTGGTGAGAGCCGTGTTGGCCGAGTGGTTCGAGCAGTTGCCTGAGACAGCTTTACGGTGAAGGAAAAAATCAAGAGGAAACCTGCATACGTCTGAGAAGCAATTCAAAGGCGTATGTATACTCTTGCTTGAGTAACGGCGACGGACTCGCCATCTGTCACGTTGGCGCACCTATTATATATCTCTGGCGGAAAGTGGGTGTGTGGGTAGTACCTATACATCTCTGCCTACCCCTTCGGGGACCCTTGTGGGAAGGCGTGAGGGTATATATTAAATCTGGTATCATTTTAGCCACTGCAAAGGTTCTGTGCCATCTAGCGGCGATTGGCACAGACTGTATAATAATAATATTGCGTGCGAATCTATGGAAATATTATCAAGAAGCAAGTATGTGTGTTTGTTTGAGAGTGCTTATCTCAGAAACTACTCAACTAAGGCCGATTTAAAGGCGGCTTTCACCAATGTATAGAGTGATTCAAGAGATTTATATTATGTATAGTTTAATATAACTGTTTCACCCAAGGGAGCATAGCAGCTGTCACAAAAATATGCATATATTGCGAGTAAAGCCACGAGGCAAAGCTAGTAGACTATAAGCTTAATAGATTAGCGTTTAATGACACAAATGAAATTGAGCCTAGGCGTAAACTAACGTGCAATTAGTTTCCAATAAATTGAACGAGCATTGGTTTGGCTGAAATAACTTGGCTAAGTAGAAAAGCTCATTTCGTATTTGGGTTATTGCTTCTAGAGGTCATAACTGAGTGAAACTTGATTAAAAGGCAGGTGATAGAAAAGTTACAAGGAGATGTTATTTCTAGGCCTTTCTAAACATTAGGGCAGGGTAGGGTAGGCATAAGGTGTGCACCCTCACACGCATGCGCACCTCTCTACCTCACACTCAATTACATTATATCAAATCAAAACAAATAAAATCATTTATTGCAGACATGAGTCCATAGTCCATCTATATATGTGTAAAATATATGAATAAAATCAATTAACTCACAGTACAGTGATTAGTCACACCACGAGCTTTACGGTGAAGGAAAACATCGAGAGGAAACCTGCATACGTCTGAGAAGAAATTCAAAGGCGTATGTATAGTCGAGCTTGAGTAACAGCGATGGACTCACCATCTGTCACGTTGGCACCTAATAAAGAGAGAAAAAGAGAACCTAGAAAAGAGGAAAGTGGGTGTGTGGGTATTACCTATACACCTCTGCCTACCCCTTCGGGGACCCTTGTGGGAAGGCGTGAGGATATATTATTATTATTATTATATTATATAAAATCAATTAATAATTTCCACCGTGTTTCAAACCTATCTTTCTCACACACACATGCGCGCGCTGTGTTGCTGGGCTGACTCGGATGCAACATAGTCATTTGATACTATTAAAACAGTTCACAAAAAATAACAACCGCTCATGACACCACAGATATTTCCAAACAAGGAAATACTTAGCCATCCGCCAACACGATTACGGAAACAGGAGTATGATAGATTCTCTACACCTCGTATAAAACCATCAAGAACCGCACACAAAAAGCATTGCCATAACGAGGCGTCCACATCTTTATACCGATAATAAAAGTAACAAAGCTACATATGGGTCCGGAGAAGGAATTGACCCTTCCGCATTGCTCCTGGGCTATAACTGTAGGGTCTGTCATTGGCTGGCAGTAAGGTATAATGGAACCACGGGACCGCAAACCGCATGCACGCTGCATTTGGTCGTGAAGATCTCGGTGCAGTCGAGTTTAGAATTGTAATAGCTAACATTGGGATAGCTTGACCCATCGTATAACCTTAAACACTTGTCACTCGCATAGTACTCTCGTATCCTCAGTGGAGTCAGATCTGATTCAGATCAGATATCAGATCATTGGGTACTCTTTCGTGTCAAATCGTAAAAAATGACCTGCAACATAAGGATTGCAAATTCAAATTCCCGACTGCACAAGTGTTGAAAATTGAACTTTATTGCTTTGAAGTTTCAGTGGAACTTCGCTGATACTTTGCAATTATCTTTTAATTATGAGACGTGAGCATCAACTTTATAGTTCTTATAAAGTCTCCTTGTAGCCAAAGCCCTCGTAATTGCCCCTTCGGAACTTTCTCTTTCAATAACCTACTCTACCTATATCCCGTAGCTTCACCTGCTTTATTTTATTATATGTACATGTATTTTGATTAATGCACCGCTTTAGGTATGTGTATAACATGATAAATATCCTATATAAAGTTCCTAAAAAAAATATTATCAATATCTGGTCAATAGTTTGCGATTGATAGTTAGTAGTAGAGATTGGCGCGTCGAAACAAACTCTGGTTTCAAGTTCCAGATATCCAATTACCTGATATATCCACATTATAGGTGTCCACTAAATCACAGTAAGAAATACACAAACAACAAAGCGAAATCATATTTGAAATGTTCTAATATTCTAGTGATATCATTACTGTCCTATAAAACACGTCAATAAATATATACCAGACTGACAGCTTTACAGCTTCTAAGTAGCTTATCAACACTTAGAGATAAACTAATTAAGGCCAACACACAACTTTTTAACTAAAGTTAACGATGAAATAAATTTTCTAGATAAAACATTGAATTGCATTAGAGTAAGATGAACGAACGCTATGTTAAACGCGACGAGAAAAAGACTAGAGAAACGATATTCGCCATTCGAAAAACTTTAGATTTTCAAGGAAATAAGTAAAGCTTTAATAATTTATTAAGACGTCTTAACTAACTAGAGCTTACAAAAACTTTGGATGAGAATAATAGTTATAACATCGCTACAGCGCTAACAGAGAAGTCTAAACCCAAACCCAGCAATGGGTTTAAAAACCTGTAATTATCATAATTATGTACAATCATTGGATGCGGTAAGTAAAATCCGTCCAAATTGGTTCTCACCAGCGATGCTTGGTGATCGTCTTTTACGCTCATCCTACCTAATGTCATATGCAAATGTTTTTTAGTTCGAAGTTCAATTCAAAATTCTCGACGGGATATATGCAATTGTCATACTCAATCCGCAGTCAATATTTCAACAGCATGCATATTCAAACGCAATGTGGACCAGAAATGAGGTCAATCCCGACGTATCATTTTATTTCACGTAGAATTTGTATCTAATAATTTGGCGAGTTCTCAATTATACCTTATTTGTTTACTGATAAGGTCGCAGATGTTTTCGTAGTCACGGCATAAATAAACATAATAATAATAAAATAATAATAATAATAATATCCTCACGCCTTCCCACAAGGGTCCCCGAAGGGGTAGGCAGAGGTGTATAGGTAATACCCACACACCCACTTTCCGCCAGAGGTATATTAGGTGCCAACGTGATAGATGGCGAGTCCATCGCCGTTACTCAGGCACGACTATACATACGCCTTTGAATTACTTCTCAGATGTATGCAGGTTTCCACTCGATGTTTTCCTTCACCGTAAATAAACATGTTTCATTTAATATATGACATATAATCAGGCAGAGTCCCCAACAGGCTAGTCAAAATGTAGAGAGCGTATCTTCTCTCTACATTTAAAGACCCTTTCTTTCTATTCATCCCCATTCATCAGTCCCTTTAAACATCCTCGCCGGTTTCGAGTACTCTTAACATACCATCCTTGGGTGTTTCATCCTTGTCCAAGAGACAGGGGGTCTCTGCCTCTTCTGTCAGATACTTTCGAATTGTAATTCTATTTCGTCAACATTACTCACCATTTCTGTATCCAAACCAACGTAACATGCCTGTGTCCATCACCACACCAGTTGAATTGCGAATATATTAATTGCGGATTTGATCCCAATATACCGTTATATATTCCTGTTATTGTTGATTGAACTAGTATCAAGGTGAATGTCCAACCATTTGAAAACTCTGCGCTTAGGGTACGTCTTACTTGAAAATAATGAAAACTCACCGATAAGGGTGGGTTTATCTGTGATTGATAGAAGCAGTGTCTTTACCTGAAAGATAAAAAAGAAATCAGTTACATATTGTCGCGAGTGACGGATGTGGATGAAGCGAATGAGGTCCGTAGGCCTAGAAAAAACTGGCGCTCTACTCCTTCTGCTTGAAGGACACGGTGTGATGATAATGTAGCCGGCGAAGTCTCTCTGGAGATACCCTTTTTCGCTTCATACATATAGAGTAGAAACTATCTATACTCCGAATCCACGCTGCCCTTTAAGCATGAAGGACACACAGACTTACATAGTTTTGTTTGATCTCTTTTGTCGTGTTATTATTAAGATATTTTATAAATTAACTTCAGAAACAGGTCAAAACATTATAAAGAGCCCTTGAGTTTTGCTCAGTACTCAGAAATTATTATAAAAAACCAGCATAAAAATAACAGAATATTACGAATAAAAGTTAATACTTAGCTCGACGCCATTCAAAGAGCGACCTTCATCTCAAGAGTAAAGGACGAGACTTGAAAATTAAAAGTGAACAGGCTCTCAGCGGGTCGGTCTCTCGAGAGGTCCTCGAAAACAAGGAATATT
Organism: Drepana arcuata; assembly: GCA_016069955.1. Classification (NCBI taxonomy): domain Eukaryota; kingdom Metazoa; phylum Arthropoda; class Insecta; order Lepidoptera; family Drepanidae; genus Drepana; species Drepana arcuata. The sequence continues at coordinate 18,266 of JACCPG010003556.1, forward strand.
ACGTGCTGACGTGTAACTAATAGCTATGCTGCAAAGCTCGAGAGATTTGGGACCTCACTCCATTTCTTTGGTGACTTGATAATGTAATCTATCTAGGGAAATACTTCATAAGAACTGAATAAATTTAGTTTTCGTCAGTAAGCGTTTTTTACCTCACTAGCCGCCTGGCCTGGATAGTAAGCGCGTTAGGAACCCTAAAGGTACGCTCGCGTGTTTCCGAACCTGGATTAAACTATAAATCTATAGAAGACACTGATGAATATAGATAAAGTAAGTTTAGAGAGTTAGGGCTTATGATGTTAAAATTAATGATCATAAAACACATACGGAAAATACTTTGTTACAAAAGTTATTTCAAACTTTTATTGCAAGGTTACATCCGGATTGTATCGAATAGATAAAGAAGACGCCGGGTGCAGGAACTGAAACTGTTTAAGAAGCAGAAGCGGAAAGATTTTTACTGATGTCGATTAAGATTGTTTGCCAGATCTAACTATGCTAATAATATTCAATCATACATGTTATTTATGTAAAAGATTTGATTTATTTTCGCAATAAAGTATGACTTTTGAACTATCCGTATGTTTTTGCTTACGATGTAATGAGTCTTCCAAAAAGATGGAATATAAGCCAAACGCAAATTAATTGTTATTTAACCCCAGATTTATTTAGCCTATTAGAATCGGCCCACGCTTGGTCAATACCCACATTAAACCGTCGCAAAAGTATATACATAATAATACTTGGTAGAGTCGTCGTTAGAGTCCTACTCAACTAATTGCGAACCAATAATAAATGCCTCATTAAGGGGCGCTTGTAGCAGTGTAGCTTAGCGTGCCATAAATGCCTGTTAAGAAGTCTGATGCTCTCGCCATTGAACAGTAAGTATTAAGTTCCCAGATCTACAGTGACAGCAGATAATACAAAAGCAAAACTCGATATGTATAATACGATTATGTATTTTGCACTAGCTGTGGATTGCGGTTTCACCCGCGTAATACAAATTCCACTTCTTGATTTTATTTGGAAAAACACATGTTGTGTTATAATCTATGTTCTGATACAGTTTTCGTTTGCATGAAAGATAACAACCAACTTCACGAAACATTCGCTTTAACATAATTTAAAGTAGATTTTCCGCTTTTCACCTTTCACTCGAACCACCAAAGGTAAGTGTGATGCGATAGGAAACTTCCCGCGAAGTATAGACCCAAGGGTGCGATGATTTGACCGCTTCTCCAAACTTTTTTCTTTCTTGTTTTGTTACACCGACCCAAATACAAATAGGAAATAAATCCGCGCCTCTACTGGCCCCACCTTAATTTGTCTGCTTTTTATTGTGATTGAAAGTCAAGGCGGAATATAATCATTATTTTGTTTTAGGCTCCTTGTCACACTTTGCTTTCAGAGTGTTGCTGACTGGTCGTTTCCACGATAGAAGCTCTGCTTTCGCGGATTCGATCCCCGATGGCTACAAGCATGTAAGCAAAATTTGCTAAGCGTTTTGGTGAAGTATTTTTAGATGAAAGGCCGTGCTAACTGATTCGTTGCACACTAACCTAAAGCCACTCGAATTGCAATAAATAAAACGTTGTTCCTCAGAGTACGACAATTTAATGCAAAAATGTAACTATGGCACACAGAGCAATCGAAACCATAGCGAGTTCTTATTCAATAATAATATTATATTCGTTCTTATTCTGTTGGTGATCCAAATAAATAAATAAATACTTTGCTTAGGCTTTGCTATTTCATAATAATAATTATATTCCAACGCTACGTCATTTGAGTTGTGAAACAAATACTGTACTAAATACCTAAAACAGTGACAAAAATTCGCAGATAATACATTTTTTTTCTTATCAAACTACATTTTAATAGTTTCAAGCTCATAATAATTAAAAAACCTTATCCATATTTACTAGCTTCACGTTTAAACATAAAAACTGTTACGTAAACATACAAATCAAAAATGTACAAACCGCACAAAAAATACCATAACAATATTACTCACAGCATCTACCAGCACGTGATAGATACAAACATACATACATATCTCACAACGCTCCTTTCACAAAACTCATAAGAAATAGGAATGACTGGCATATTTATGCCAGGGATTGGTACTCCACACAACCCCGTACGAATAATATATTAACCTACTAATACATATTATAAACGTGTAAGTTTGTGTATGTGTATATATAGCTCACCATGTATCATACATATATTTTATACTAGACTATACCCGCAACTTCCGCGTGGAATTTACAAAAAACTTATTGTTCAGTTTCTAAAATCAAAGTAGCCAAGTTACTCCTTATTACATCGGCTATCTGCCAGTGACAATCGATTTCCGTTTTTTCCCGATTCGATTTTCATCGATTCCCGAAATTGAGTCAAAACCGGTCCATCCGTTTCAGATAGACATGAATTGAAAAAAAAAACATTTTTATATGTACCGTGTATACATCCATTAGCATTTAGTAGAAAGCGGTTACTTCAAAGTAATTTTTATTTTTTTCTAGATTGAAACATATTTTTTGTAGAATGGTACGTTCCATAATTCCAACACACATATAAAGTAAGCATGTATTACAATCCGCGCTGTAAGTAGGTACTCGTCTACAAGTCAAGGCATCAGGGGAACAGATGTTTCCTGAAACTAAGTACAGTGACTTATCACACCATAAGCTTTACTATGAGGGAAAACGTCGTTAGAGCCAGTGTACGCATACGCAAACAACGCTGAATCGCCATCTGCTAAATATACGGGAGCGTTGTAACATCTCTGCTTAACCCTTCGGATATCCTAATGGGAAGGCTTCAAGAATGCATAGAAACCCAATCTAAGCTAATATTATAAAAAGCACAAATTTGATATTTTGTGTGTTACGATTTAACTATAAAACTACCTCACAGATTTCTGAAATTCTTTCACCATTAGACAGTTACTTTACCGAGAACATTAAGCTATATAGATATATTTAAAAAACACTGAAATAAAATTGTACGCGGGGCACAGCTAGTCATGTATATAACCTTGCTTAACTTAAACTTATCCTCACTCCTTCCCACAAGGGTCACCGAAGGTGTAGGAAGAGGTGTATAGGTAATAACCACACACCCACTTTCCGCCAGAGGTATATTAGCTGCCATTAGATGGCGAGTCCATCGCCATCTGTCACGTTGTATCATCATCATCATCATCATCATCAGCCCACTCTAGTCCGCTGCTGGACATAGGCCTCCCCTAATGAGCGCCATAGCGCTGTATATAACCGATCAAATAATAGCTTCCATATCTCCGTCTTAGTATAACCAAGCCAAGATTTTTTGTTACATAATAAGCCCGAAGGTTTTAGTTGCAAATATATTAAGGAGAAATATTGGATAGAAGCCAGAAGAGGAAATCGATGGCAGATTGACGCAAACGCCTAATGCTGACGCCAACTTCTCTGGCACGCTCGAAAATATTATTATACTAGCTAGCTGCGCAGTTTCATTCGCATATAATTGATTTCATTGCTATTGGATTTTTTTTCTACAATAAAACATATCTCATGTCATGTCATAATCCAGCAAATAATCCATCTCTGTGCCGAAATTCATCCAATTTCGTTTAGCCGTTCTGGCGTCGTATAGTAACGAACATCCGTACAAACTTTCGCAATTACATTAGTGTAGTCCTAACCTCTTCGTTCATAATTAACGTTAGTTAATTAACCAGCAAATTGTTCAGTAAATATGCAGCGCGCTTCGAGTGAACACTTGGGCACTATTTATTCATCTTTAAACCTACGTATGGTATGATGTATTAGGACCGGCGAGACTCCTCCATAGTTTAACAAACCGACCACTTCCCTATTGAATTCAGCAGTTTAAGGTTATCGTCGCTTCTTCAACGACAGTTTTACGCTATTTTTGTTTTGTAAATGCATTTTAAAAGTACGTACGTATCCTCACGCCTTCCCACAGGGGTCCCAGAAAGGGTAGGCAGAGGTGTATAGGTAGTACCCACACACCCTCTTTCTGCCAGATATATATTTTAGGTGCCAACGTGATAGATGGCGACGCCATCGTCTTCAAGCACGTCTATACATACGCCTTTGAATTGCCTCTCAAACGTATGCCGGTTTCCTCTTGATGTTTTCCTTCACCGTAAAGCTCGTGGTGTGACTAATCACTTTACTTAAGTTGAGAAAAACTCATTGGTACAGTCGGGATTCAAACTTGTGATCTTTGTCAATCAAAATCAAAAAAATCAAAATATTTTATTCAACGTAAGGGACACAGGGAACACTTATTGAACGTCACATATTTAATATAAACTAAAGTTACCACCGTTTCCAAGAAAAAATACCTGCCAGGAGAAGAAACGGCAAAACGGTGTCGCAGGCAACTACTCGAGCCACTCGGCCACCACGGCTTTTTAAAAGTATTCTGTGTTATATAATTTCTTATTACTCCTAATGCTAATAAATAAGGTCCTTGGTGTTAAGGGGTAACCGCCGCCTACGGATGTTTAAAGTAGACACATTGATAGAAAAGAGAATGAGGTTTATAAAAGCAGGGTACAATAAGCAATCGTTTTCACTCAATTCCCTAAATACGGCAGGATCATAAATAGATAAGATCTGAAAAAGCGACCCTTCGTCAACCTTTCCGTGGAAATCTTGCATCACTTAACAGTTTGGGTACGGTCAAGAGCTTATAAATTATTTCCTCTCGAGTGCTTTATACTATTACCAAAACTTATTTTTCCGTTTCCCTATTTAGGCAAAAAAATAGAGCAAAATATGTCGGAAAAAGCTTTCATCTACTCATACCACGTGATTTCCCATACATAGCAAAACCTATTTCATATTCCGTATCTCAACCCGACCTATTTATGGCCAGGTCCGAACATTGAGTTGAAGCACCCTTTATATCTTTCCGTTCCATTTCACCCTTTAGCACCTTAAAATTCAATCAACGTTTACCTCCCCCGGGTATTAAAGGTTTAATTAGATTGTACAATAGAGATGAAGTATGACGTCACAAATACAGCGTATAGCAAGACAAAGCGTGGACCACAATGGGGGTACATTTAATTGTGCCCGGGTTACGTAGGCCCGGTATGACATAGGTCTTCGTTTTATGCCTTCCGCGTTGTTCACACAATGGAGATAGACGCTCGTGGTATTGCGTGTGATTTACATCTCCAAAGATAACGGTTACTTTGGATACGACAAATAAAAAGACCTCTTGTCCTCGTAATGGAAACACTCAATTAACCCGCAAAAATATTCATTTATTTTATTTAAATCAAGGAACACCCATCGAGCAAGACGCATTTTAGCATGAACCGTTAACCGAAGAGAAACAGCTGATAAAATCACAACGCAATATTAGTATGCGAAAGATTGCGTCCTATCTGCTCGAACGACGCGAGAATTTTTGTGAGAAAAAATCGTATCTGCACGCTTGTATGCAAAAGAAATGCAAATATATTAAGAGGCCGAGGATGTCCGAGCTGCGGTGTGCATACAAAAACTTTCTCCCAAGAAGAAAAATACTGACGATCCTTTTATGGGAACCTGGCGGATGAGACGCCGGCCGCCGCAAGCCCGTACTGTTTAACTAAATAAGAACACTGATGTATGGACGTAATTACACTCACACAAGTCGTAAAGACAAGGAAGCAATAATAATAATTCCAGCGAAAGAAATGTAACGCGCAGTAACGAACTTGGGCGTCGTAACTCACTGAAAGCTTTTATTTTAATCAAAGAAACAAACTGTGTATTGTATGCACTTTAACAGGAACGTTCGTATTCCAGCTCTGAGTACGTTTGGGAAACCACGAGCTATATAACTGCGAATTTGTCGCACTGGTCTGGGAAGTTCTCTCCTCTCAGGCATGGGGAGAAGTCCCAGTTGAGACCACGAAGGGGGCTTACAGACGGCGGAAACAAAACGCCCAACATTCGTCTAGCTAGACAAAACGGTCTCTGGGAGTTTTGCATTAGCACTTCAATACTTGAGATACGTTGAAATGTTATATAGCTCTCGTTGCACGTGTAAAATGCTCGGAATTTACGTGTGTACGGAGTGGTTAGAATTGCCTGCAACACAAAGATGGCAATTTCGAATCCCGACTGTACCAATGAGTTTTCCTGAACTTATGTGCAGTAATTAGTCACACTACGAGCTTTACGGTGGAGGAAAACAAAAGAACCTGCATGTGTTTGAGAAGAAATACAAAGGCGTATGCATAGTCGTGCTTGAGTAACGACGATGAATCGCCATCGATCACTCTGGCCACTAAAAGTATATCTCTGGCAAAAGGTGGGTGTGCGATTACTACCTACACATCCCTGCCTACTCTTCGGTGACCCTAGGGGTGGAGCACGAAAGAGTGGAGCAGTGATGCCGCGGAGCTTGTTTCTGATACAACTGTTGATATTTTGACGCGATCAATTAACCAATACTAACCAAGCTTTAGTAACAGTTTTCTCTTCTACTCATATGTAAGAGCAATTTTCTGTATTTGATAGTTTCTTGCTTGAACAAGTAGGGGCAACGGCCCAACAAATCCAATAAAGAAGCGTGTCTGGAAGAAATTTATGTTATTGACCGGCTTATGCCGACTGACGTGTGAAAAGTAACTCCAACCACAAAACCGAGACCTCTTATATCCCCTTGAACTCTTACAATAACTTTTGAACAAGGGAGGGAAAGAGCTCAAGCTAATTTGGCCGTGTTATTGATTGTCCTGCCTAACACCTTTTCCAATGCGTCAGCGATCAGTGCTTGTGGGGGTTCTGTTCTATATATAATGTGTACTAAACGGTTTTTTTGGGTGTATATATATATATATGTGAACAAGTGACCGAGTGTGCTATATCGGTAAATGGGCAAATTCTAGAGCAAGTAAATGAATTTGGATAACTGGGATAACTGCCGGAAATAAGGTGAATGGAGCCATGTCGGCGTTGATGGGCAGTAAAAGTCTGAGCAAGAATGCTCGAGTTGCTGTCTACAACGCGATATTGGTACCTACCTACCTACCTTACTGTATGGCAGCGAATCCTGGGTATGTCAGAGAAAGTATGAAAATAGCTTGAATACAGTTGAGATGCGATCTCTTCGAAAAATGTGCGGCGTAACGATATTAGATCGAATCCGCAATGAAGAGATTCGCAAATCAACTGGCGTGAATGAGGGCGTGACTGTAAAGACAAAGAAAGGCATGTTACGTTGGTTTGGACATATAGAAAGGATGAGTGAAGAAAGATTGACGAAACAGATATACAAAGCAAAAGTGTGTGCAAGAAGAGGCAGAGGAAGGCCACGCTCCAACTACCTGGATCAAATAGATCAGACTCTCAAGGACGGGAACGTTAAGAGTACTCGAAACCGACGAGCATGTATGAAGAGACTGATGAATGTGGACGAAGCGAAAGAGGTATGTAAGTCTAGAGAGAACCGGCACTCTATACTCTCTGCCTACCCCGTTAGGGACTTGGCGTGATGATATGTATGTATGTATATAGAAATATATTACATATATCTTACATATATCTTTATATATTTATTTGTCTGTGCGTGTGTATGTCACTGACCTCCTCCTAAACGGCAGGACCGATTTTTATATATGTATAATCTTTAAGAAATTCACTTCGAGTTTGAGTTCTCACGCGTTTTTACTCATCTAGTATTCGGCGATGCGTGCTTCAAATACATTTATATACATACGTATGTATAATGGATATCATGTCCATTAAAAGTCTTTTCCACTGAAACTAATCTATAAAAATGTTACCATACTTTAAATCCTATACCTACAGTAAAAGTTGTATGCATATTTGGTTCCCTTAAGTTTCCCTCGACCGAGACTTTTGTTTCAGCTGCGTCGTGAAGAAGCCAACCCTCTACACGTTATTTTAACTTTAATGCATTCCATGGGAAACTATCTCCCATTCTTCCCGTATAAGGGGCGCAAATCAAACAATTGAATAAAACGGTATCTTGTCTTATTTAAGTTCTTACGTCTCAATTACTTGGACAAGTAATGTTGTAAATTCTGTTATAGAATTCAAGCTTGCTATGCTCCATCCGCATCAATCGGTCTATTTATAAATGCTCCCCGGTTTTAAGTACTCTTGGCCTTCCCATCCTTGGGTTTCCGATCGATTTGATCTAGGTAATTATAACGAGAAGTCGGTCTTACTGCCTCTTCTTCCACACACTTTCGTACTGTATATATTCCTTCACCCTAATTCTTTCTACATGCACAAACCATAGTAACTTGATTTTTTTTCATTCAAAGCTCACTCTTTTTTTTAACAAGAAACAAGTCACGCATTAAAAAAAATCAACTTTTTAACAAATTTCCGTGTATGAGACGATATTTCTTTCGGTCCAACCGGACGTTTGGTTTATGTTAGCGGGCTACCGTTAAACGTCGCTTTGATCTAAGCAAGATCCTTTAAGGACGATGAAAAAGCATTTGTGATCTAAATCTTATAATTAAGCTCATATATTTCCTAATATAGAAGAAAGCTTGATTAGTTTAAGTGGCAGCCGATTTAACCGCCAGGAAGACCGGATACTTGTTTGCCACCTATCTATATAAATAAAAATTAATCACAAAATGTGTTGCTAAGCGCAAAACTCTAAAAAGTCTGAGGAAGTTTCTTATGGAGAGTAAAAATAAAAAAATACGAGGAAATAAGTAAAAACCACAATTTTCTTGACTTTTTGGTACGAAGTTCGCCGGGGCAACTAGTGTGGTATAAAAAAATTTGCTTATACCGCCGATATTATGGATTCTTCAATATAGTTTTTAATATTGACACGAGACACGTGGTGGTTTCAGAAGCTACCCGCGGGATCAGTTCAAGAAAGTCTGTACCAATAAGCTTTTCAGTACCTAAGAACGATGATGTACCAACACGGGCTTGCTGAGAACAAATTCGAAGACGGTTTCGCTTCATCCACATTTATCGGTCACTTATTACATATTTATAGATTTTGAAAAAAAAAACAATTCCGATAGTTTAAAAAGCAAATTATAGATATTGAATTGAATTTAATAGCAATCAAACGTTTTAATAGGTTAATGGCAATAGCTTCATAGCTATCATGAAAGTTCCAGTAGGAATGATCCGACAATGCTTCTTTCGTGATAAACGCGTAAAAGAACTTTTATCTTTTTTCATACACCTGACCCACCTACCCTACCACCTTGTCGCTTCAATAATATAATTCAGGATATAAATAACTAAAAGCTTATCACCTTTAACACATAAACTAAGCTTCGTTGTCAAACAACCGATAACAATTTGTCGATAAAACACTTTGATTAAAAGGTTCAATTCCAATCAGTCCACAATAATCGATTATTGCAAATGAATCGATAAATCGATAGTATTATCAGTCGATTGGTATGACATAACGCTGCTCTATCACGACACCATCATTATAGGCGCGCTCAGGCGAATGGACGACGAATGAACAGTGTCAAATGGCCCTTAATGCTTACATACATATTATCTCGGGTTTCTCTAAGTGAGTTTGAGTAGAGCGCCAGTTTTCTTTAGACTTACTGATCTCTTTAGCTTTGTCGACATTCAGGATTTTATGTCATGCTCGTCAGTTTCAAATACCTACTTTTAGGGTTCCCATCCTGTTAAAAAATATATACAATGCGAAAGTGTGTGGAAGAGGCAGATAAAGACCGCGTTCCAACTCACATCAAATGTATCGAAATCTCAAGGATGGGACGACAAGTCTAGTTGAAACCTGCCAGTATATATGAAGAGACTGATAAATGTGGATAAAGAAAAAGAGGTCGAAAATCAGAAAACTGGCGCTCTACTTCACCTGCATACCATACTTGGCTTGATCATATGTAAGTAAGATGTAGCATTGAACGATAGACGTGACGTAACTTAGTTATTTAGATGTAACAATCCAATATAATTTTACACTAAGATCTATAGTGAATGGTCGAACCTTTGTAAGGTATCCAGCTTTTTGTGCTCAAATTCCCATCGCAGCGGGGGACGAGCGCAACGTCATTGCAACAGTATGCTAAATACCACAGTTTATTATATACAGACTTCAATGAACATTTGCTTGCCTAACAAACCACTTATCAGTGGGCCACAATATATTAGTTTACTCCTTGAGATGGCATATGGAAATATATATAATATGTATATCGTTTGAGAGACTTCTCATCTTTAACCCTATCTCTCCGCTGTTAGGCAAACCCCGCCATTTCTAACACGCCATGCTTTCCGGTCTTGAACTGCTTATGCTTCCTTCTAGGGACACAATTAAACTGACCATTAGGTCGTTTGGGTCACCATACTATAGTTGCTTGAACCAAAGTCATTAAATCTACAAAAACTCAAAACGATCTTTATAAATTAGTAGATAAATAAAGTACGATTAATGATTCATACATATCATCGCGCCGATCCCACACGGGGTAGGCGAAGAGAGTAGAGCGCTAGTGATGTACATGATTCAGGTCTTAGCAAAAACCTAGACAAAAGTGAAGTAACAACGTTTTTGTACCGGGAATATATTTGGGTGATAGTGTGAGAGATGGCGAGACTGTCACTGCTCTATGGGACAGAAAGAGGTCTGTAAATCTGGAGGTAGAACGAGCTCTTCCTACCCGGGACTCGGCGTGATAATATATTATGACTTGCTAATCTGCCAACCATCACGTATTTAATCGATATCAAGAGGTTGTTTTATTGAACAAAATTGCCTACGTGATCTATTTCATGTCGTCAGTTAGAAGAAGTTAGAAGTACATACATTTTCGAAGCTACAAGGTACAAGATCAATGTGCAAAGTCACATCGATAAGGCCTGTCTTCGAGCGTATTTTTATGGAAATAAATCTATACCTACAAATAAATCAAATTGGAGTGTCTGTTTGTAATATTTTACGAAGCTTTTTAGTAAGAGCATGGTATGGATGTATACATGTAACATATACCAAAACAGCATGTTTTTAAATTTTTGTTTGTCTGTCTGTTTGGTCCAGCTAATCTCTGAAATAGCTGAACCGATTTTAACGGGATTTTCACTGAAAACTGACTTTAGCTGATGTAAAAAGGAGTAACACAGGCTACTTTTATTTTAGAAACTAAACAATATATATTTTTTGTAATTACCACGCGGACGAAGTCGCTGGCACAGCTAGTCTGTTATCAAATGACATAACAGTTATTTTCATAATGTCTGCGTCATTACTATGCGATATGAGTTGACATGAATAATGATAATAAATAAACTGCATTGAATTGTAGACACAGAAAGGATGAGTGAAGAAAGATTGACGAAACAGATACACAAAGCAAAAGTGTGTGAAAGAAGAGGCAGAGGAAGGCCACGTTCCAACTACCTGGGTCAAATCGATCGGACGCTCAAGGACGGGAACGTTAAGAGTATTCGAAACCGACGAGCATGTATGAAGAGACTGATGAATGTGGACGAAGCGAAAGAGGTATGTAAGTCTAGAGAGAACTGGCACTCTATACTCTCTGCCTATCCCGTTAGGGACTTTGCGTGATGATATGTATGTATGTATGAATTGTAGACCTTTATACCCTTCAGATCACCATTACAGTGTACATCTTGATATTCGCGTCGTGGTGGCCAAGTGGTTCGAGTAGTTGGTTGCTTGGGACACAAAGATCGCAAGTTCGAATACCGACTTCTCTACCTTTTGTACCAATGAGTTTTTCTGAACTTAAGTACAGTGATTGAATAGAGGAAACCTGCATACATCTGAGGAGCAATTCAAAGACGTATGTGTAGTCGTGCATGAGTAACGGAGATGGACTCGCCATCTGGCACGTCGGCACCTAAAATATATCTCTGGCGGAAAGTGGGTGTGTGGGTATTACCTATAAACCTCTGCCTACCCCTTCGGGGACCCTTGTGAGAAGGCGTGAGGATATATATATTGGTGTTGCAAGCGTCCATAGGCGTCGGTGGGGGGATCAGGGGGATCGCATGCAAGAGAGATAGGCCATAACGGGAAGGTTCTGTAGTTAATCTTCGGAGACTAAAGAAGCCGACAACGAGTTGGTTAACAGATTAAAAATAAAATCACAGACAATTTGTAAGATTCGAAAGTGGAATTGCCAAATTTGGTATCCGCAAAACTAGTCATAACTGCATTCATACACCGTAATAAATTACTTGTAACGCTCTTTTACGCAGTCCATGAGAGTAATTTCACACACAGTTTTCCAAAGTCAAGGTCCACGCAGGCAACGACCTCAAGAGGCGCATTAATAAGGAACAAACAAAGGGAACAATAACTCATCGCGGGTCATCGGAGAAACAGTGCCAGTGGCAGGGACCAGGCGATTAATAACTTAATTACCATCCACTAAGGATGTTAATGACTTGACCCACAGGGTGGTAGAGATAAGAAATGTCGGTTTGCGTAAGATGAATAATGTTTCTTGGGGATGTCTGCGACCGCACTCTTTAGCGAGAAGCGCCATAGCGTCTAGTCCAATGCTTTTTACTTAGTGATGGCGGCAAGTCTACTTATTTATTACTAGCGGATACCATTTAAATAGAAATACATTGCATTGTTTTAGTGGTCAAAAACCATCCTCGCAATATCTATCACCTTTCATATGAAACTGGTTTGGGGCATATCGGTTGGTTAATTTCGAAGCCTATAATAAAGGACATAGGTAGATTTTTTTTCCCTTTCAAAGTTAGATTAAATATATATCCTCACGCCTTCCCACAAGGGTGCCCGAAGGAGTAGGCAGAGGTGTGTAGGTTCCCACATAACCACTCTCCGCCAGAGATATATTTTAGGGGCCAACTTGACCACTCTGCCTACTCTTTTGGACTCACTTGACGTGAAGATAAAAAAAAAAGTATCTTAAATCTTTTTAATTTTAATCTTATTCAATTACGACTCTAATAGTATTAGCACAGAAACTATTGACCAACTTTATGGATATATGTAGAGAGAACAATTAAATCAAGTAATACTTTGTGTTACTTATGCACGGAGAATGTCGCGTACATCCGTAATTGGCGCATATATTAGACATATTTGTAAGTCTAGAGAGAACTGGCTCTCTATACCCTTACTACCCCGTTAGGGACTCGGCGTGATGCTATGTGCTATATTAGACGTAAATCCTATATTGGGTAGGCAGGCGTGAGTAGGTAGTACCCGCACACCCACTTGTCACCAGAGATATATTTTAGATGTCAACGTGAGATGGACAGTCCATAGCCGTTTCTCAAGCACGACTGACTACATACGTCTTAAACGTATGCAGGTTTTCTCTCGATATGTTCTTTCACCATAAAGCATTCGATGAAAAAACTTTAATCGATATTTCTCACAATCCCTAGCAATATCCTGTGTCTCTTACTCTACAATCTAGGTGATACCTTAATAGACAAAAGTATGCTTTCACTTGAATAAAAGTGAAATGGGAAAGTTACTTTGGGCACCGAATCCGGAGCTTAATCGGGAAGTACCAACCTACCAGTCTTGGATAAAATGTGTCTTCATCTATCCACTTTATTGCGGACAGGTTTATTATAAAAACAAGTCTATCTGTCAACCGCTGTAACTAGGTTTATTGCTGTTCGCGTGATATAGTTATTGAGTCTAGGTCAAGACTCATTTGTTTGAATAAATTGTTTCATTGAGAGATCCTGTTTTCTATACATTTCTTAGGGACTCAATCTATTTTGAATTCTATTACGACTATCTGGTAAAGTGGACTGAGGGTCTAGTTTAAGATACCTGTAGTGTTGCAAGCGTCCGTAGACGGCGGTAACCACTACTCATCAGGCGGGTCAGGTGCTTGTTTACTTCCAATAGTATAAAATAATACAATAGAAGTTTTGCTTTGCTTTAGACTAGGTCTATATCGACTGAGTAGTCGATACAGATTCATTAGGTATTATGTAAATAGTTCAGTATTATAATAGATATAATAGATATAGAACTGTAGAATAGGTATTTTGTTTACAGTTACGTATATTTATCGGACCTATAGGACCTTCACCGTATTTTCTAGCTTAGGTTCAGTTAGCTTTGTGCGAGATATCTAGAATATGATTATTACATAGGCAGTTGTGCAAATATGGTACAAAATGGTTATATTATTTCGCAAATACAATTTTAGGTATTCAAACGACAGAAATTCTACATTTCATATGCTAATTATTCTATAAATGTACCAAATAGTCCACGTAATGTTCAGATGTCGTCAAATAACGATACTGCAATGTAATAACACGATGATCGTAATCGATAGGGTAATATCGTGTATAACTTTTCTAAACGGGTATCGATAAACACGAAATGGATGCTAGTTAACACGCTTGTTATAAAGCTGTAACTTATTCGTGGGAAAGTGACAACGAGAGATAGTAACCATACGTTGTAACCGAAACATTCGATTTTTAAATAAATTAAAAGGTAATAATATAATAATATATAATATAATTATTATAATATAATTAATATAATTATTAATATATATAAATATTAAAATTAAAAGGTAATATAATATATCCTCACGCCTTCCCACAAGGGTCCCCGAAGGGGTAGGCAGAGGTGTATAGGTAATACCCACACACCCACTTTCCGCCAGAGGTATATTAGGTGCCAACGTGACAGATGGCGAGTCCATCGCCGTTACTCAAGCACGACTATACATTCGCCTTTTGAATTTCTTCTTAGACGTATGTAGGTTTCCTCTCGATGTTTTCCTTCACCGTAAAGCTCGTGGTGTGACTAATCACTGTACTTAAGTTCAGAAAAAATCATTGGTACAGTCGGGATTCGAACTTGCGATCTTTGCGTCGCAGGCAACTGCTCGAACCACTCGGCGACCACGGCTTTTTTTAAAAAATAGATTAGATTAAAAGATAGATTAGATTAAAGGAGAAAAGAAGGGATTTTTTTTTAATTTTTCAAATTTAGAATTTGATTTCTCTTGTACTTTTTTTTTTGAATTCTTCGAGTTAAGATAGGTTTGTTATATTTATATATATATATATATATATATATATATATATATAGGGATTTAAAGGGAAGTAAAATTTACATTGATATATATATCAAGTGACATAATAACACGATAAAAACTTCCTTCTGTGCGTGTGTTTGTCACTGAACTCCTAAACGGTTGAAAAATTAAATTGCGGGACAACTAGTATTATATAATTTTCGATTCGTGTCTTAATCATTGAATAAGTTTATAAGCTGTTTTATCACATTAACGCATATTCGTCCAAAAAATATATCCCAATGAGTAAATGTGGCACAACCCTAATATCCATAATGTTTATATATAACCTTTTATAAATTACGTCGGGACTACTTTTACTTTAAACGGTAACGTCATGGTCATTACCGTAGGCTATTTTATCACTTCCAATAATCAATTTATTGTAATTGCGGGTGTGAAGCGAAGATGATAGATATTCGAGATTATAAGAGGCCTTATTATCCTTCTTTTGGATTTCTTCACATACATTAATACCGAACGCACGACTTGAAGATACGTCCAAGTGAACGCTAATGGGGAATATAGAGATAGCGCCATCCACGAAGACGCGCCTTACTATTCTTCCCAATATTTTAGACTGTAAGTGTATAAACTTCCACTAATGTTGAGTATTATTAGTACACGCTGATTACCAGTAAGTGCACACGCACACTACTGTTAACAGACTCGGGTCATACTCCCCGCATCCCGCGACCACCTCTACTAGAAATTGGTGGGGCGCGCCTTCGCGGATGGCACTGTCTATATAGGAGTTTGTCTATATAAGGTTGGTACAATACTCAGTATTCCAACTTCGGAGCTGACACGGACGCTCTTCACCACAAAAATCAAGCGTGTGCCACAGATGAAACGCTCGAGAAAAATCGAAATCGTCACTACGAGTATGGAAAAGTGACGACCAGAGATAGTAACGAGACGTTGTAACCGAAACAGATTTTTTTATTTAAATAAATGTTAGATAAGTTTTAAAATTTTGAATTTTATGAGTCCCAAAAGATTAAAAAGTTGGTGTTAAAATAGAGAGGATTGGTGATCGTGAGAGGCAGGCATGATCATATCAGGATTAGGCATGATCAGGTACCTCACCTTCAGCAAACGGACGTGTGTATAATATATTAAAGAAATCGATATATGTAGTATGTAAGAGGTCGTTCCATGTGACTTCAGTCTCTGCCTACAACCACGGGATAGTCACTTATCATATTATGAATACACGTTAAAAGGAACACGTGGTATCAAGAGTATCAACGCAGACCAGCAAGTGGCAATTAGCACCCGTAACTAGCGCAAAGCAAACGTAGCGCGCTGTTTTGTTGATGATGGTTAACATGAATTCCCAACATTGCTTGTCAACGTTGGTAGAAAGTGTATAAGAAGCACCGCTTACTATGAACGCTCTTGAAAGTGTTAATACGCGACGCCAATCACAAATTATCCTTGCTTCTCTTAGTCTAAGAGCTCTGTTATAGTATAACTCATAGGCGGAAGCGGGAACTCATTATTGAAGAATTTTACATAACTTGCTTTCAAATGAGCAATAGCAATATTCTCCGGCCTAGCGTACAACGTATCTTGCAAGAGACATCTATCGGCATTTAATAAATGCAGTGTATCATAAATGATCTTGATTGCTGTCATAGCATTTTTTAACGTGATTACGGCTTATAAATCGATGAACGCCGGCTGCACTCACGAAAAAGCATGACTCATAGGTAACGTTCAGCCTGAGCCCAGCGTGCAAGCAAGAGCGCGGAACAACCGATAGAGAGGCACGATCGGCTTGTAATGCATCTACTTCTCTTTCACTCCATCTATCGATGCGTCCGAGTAGAAGATGACGTTATCACGTAAATTTATCGTCCGTAAACCGACTTTTTTAATGAAAAGAAAGGACTAGATATTAAAAGTTTACATAACCAATAGTGCAAATGTATCTGGAATAGGCAATAAAATTACTAGAATCAAAGACTCTTACAACTTGCACCGACAGTAATATTGACGCAATAACATACAAACATCACATAATAATATGGTTATTATATTGCGGGAAACAGTAAGCGGAGTGTGAATAACAGATCGTGACGTCACGACATCTGCACTAGCGTCTGCATAATTTCTGTTCTATGCTTTCGTTACGAATATCAATAACGCTGAGCTGGCCAAGGGCCGTTCATATTGCACTCGAATATATGACTGGCGCTCTATTCTCTCTGCCTACCCTGTAATAGACTTAGCGGGATGATATAATGATGAAATGTATGATTGTAATACTACATCATGGCACGGCTCGTGGTGAAGGTGGTACCACGATCCTTACTCTACTATAACTACGATCTGCTTGATGGTAAGCGATTCCTGTAGGATAATTTTTAATAAGCGGGTATCGATCACGTGTTCATACACACAAGTCACAACAGCAATAGGGACTACGAATGGTATTAATGCCATTTGATTATAAGGAATATAGGAATATATAGGAATAGAATAAATAAGGAAAACATCGAGAGGAAACCTGCATACGTCTGAGAAGAAATTCAAAGGCGTATGTATAGTCGTGCTTGAGTAACGGCGATGGACTCGCCATCTGTCACGTTGGCACCTAATATACCTCTGGCGGAAAGTGGGTGTGTGGGTATTACCTATACACCTCTGCCTACCCCTTCGGGGACCCTTGTGGGAAGGCGTGCGGATATATTATATTATATTTATTGTTATTATATTATGATTATAGTTATTTAAGGAGTCCATATATCTAAGGTTGAACTTACTCTGGGTTCTCTACTAACTCTGGGTAGTCCATACTTTCACTCTGCGTTACGTCATCACTGTCGTGGTTTTTGTTTGTATAGTCATAACTGTAGCCTTAGCTAAGGCGAGGAATGATTTATAGCTTCATTCTTAGTCTAGCAGCTTCTGACATTAACAGCCACAAAGATTTATTCTCGCCCCTTAACTCATCTATATTTTGGTATCTTGCCAGTTATAAAAAGTATAGCGTAAGAATCTTTGCGGCTTGAACCATTCAATACACACCTATATATATTACCACTTAAGTACTGTGATTAATCGAACCACGAGCTTAACAGTGAAGGAAAACATCGAAAGAAAAAGTTTGACTAGAAATTCTAATAAGTATGTGTAGAGCGATGTACTGTACTTCTACTACTGGATGGTGCTACTGTATTCCGAGACTAGGAAGGCGTGAAGATAGAAAAAACCCAGTCAAGGTCCTAGATTTCGTAGTGTTTCCATAGCACTAGAAAAGCGGTATGTTCACGACTTTGTTCGGTTAGGTAGCAATAGTTACCGGAACTCCAGCTACTAGAAACAGGTTATACCGTTCCATGTCATCGGTTATATTTCAATACGCTAATATCAAGTGTGTTATTAACGACATATGATTTAAAATAAGAGTAGCGGTGGGCCAAGTCCTCCACTTTACTGAAGATCAAAGCCAAGTAATAATTGCCTTATTGTTGTGGTAAAGGATGTGTTGTGTGGCCGCAGTAAGGACGGCTTTTAAATCACTTCACGAAATGGCTGTCGTTGCAGAAGTAGTATTCTAAGTTACTAGCACAGTAACACGTCCCAACGTAAGGTTTGGTATTTAAACAATTGACGACTGTAACAGCTTACAATTGCCGTTTTGTTTGCTAAAAATAAGTATAAATGCATAACGAAGCGGCATTGTAACGCACGTATCTGATATTAAACATAATAATCACATAGACCTTCACAATGTGTGGTCTAGGGACCGGCATTAGAATCGTGATATTGTTTATATTTACGCAACTGGTAAACGTATATTGTCTTTATGGGGTGATAAAACACATTATTATATGATAACTACATTGCATTTAAACGTAAATGTCGGAATGTAAGATGTGGAGTCGCCATTATGATTTTAATTTTTGTTCTTTCACTATTTGCTTTTGGTTGCCTTAAGGTTTTTCTTTTGCATCGCTTTCCTATAGGCAAATTAATATAAATATTTTACATTTCTGTATTAAATATGGCTACAAGAGCGTTTGTTTCTTGTATACAAGCTTTTATTTCACTTGTCTATATGTTTTTAGGCATGGAAAAGATTCTAAACTAGGCAAGATAAACGCATTGAGTTTGGGAAAAACATCCTGAGACGTAACATTCAATTTCCTGAGAAAGTTGGTGACGCATATTTCTTCTCCGCCCATAAATAAAAAGCATGTCGCACTCCGGCAGTCGTCAGGTTGACAAATGTGTCAATTGCTAACACCGGACGCGGCAGGGTCAAGCCCTATTGGATAAATCGCGAGCGTCAACCCTGACACTCGATTGTGACCGTGAGTTTGTAAATAGGGCTGGCACTGGGGAAATATGTTTGATTGCATTGATTGATTGATTCAGCGAACGAATTGTAAACAGTCGCCGTTGACCACTGTTAGTGCTTACACTTAATGTTAGGGGTGCGTATGTTTGCTTTAAATAAATCACAATTGTTTTATCCTCACGGGATATCACAAGGGTCCCTGACGGGGTAGGCAGATGTGTATATTAGATGTGTAAGTATAGTAGTAGTATATACACTTTCCGCCAGAGATATATATTAGGTGCTAATGATGGAGAGCCCGTCGAGGTTTTAGTTCCAACAATTAAATGTATCGCGTATTAACTAATTTGCTATTGTTGTTATTTAGCACATTTTACTCCAGATATTCAAGCCAGTGCATTTATATTTGTTTATATTTACACGGGAAATTTAAATATAGAATATATATCTTGAGACAATTCCACAAAATCTAAACACATACAGATAGATACATAAATAATTTAACTCACTCATAACGTCAAGAGTACTCGACACCGACGAGCATGTATTAAGTATATTATAATGTATTAAAATATATTAAGAGAGTTAGGGCATAACGGGTTTCCTAAGAGAGGTAGGGCATAACGGGTTTCCCGTTCGAATTTGGAGCTGCCCGACTGGGGCAGAACCTCCACCTTATAGAAGGCCGTAGCCAAATAACACAATTTATTGTGTTATGTTCCTACGCGGTGAATAAGATTTCCAGTAATGAGCTCCTTGGGGAGGGGGGGGATTGTTACAATGTGTTGGAAGCAGAGGGATTAAACCCATTATATTGCCAACACACTATAACTCTCCGAACACAGAGTGGCAACGCGCAAGTGATACTTCGGTATCGTGAGCGTAAATTGGCTACGGTAACCGTTTCCCATCAGGTGGGCCGTATGCTTGTTTGCCACACTTGTTGTATAAAATAAAATGTATGAAGAGAATGATGAATTTGGACGAAGTGAAAGAGGTATGTAAGTCTAGAGAGAACTGGCGTTCTATACTCTCTGCCTACCCCTTTACGGACGTGGCGTGATGTAAGTATGTATGTACATTGAAAATGAAGGTAAAAATCGGCTGTATTTTTGCAGAAATTGCTATTAAAACGAAATCAAATAATGAAAATTTTTACAATTAAAAAACTCAGCTATAATCATACAACTCAAACGCGGGATGAAGACGTTAAGTTCAAGATCCAATATCCTAAAACACGCCATTTTGCGCTTATTAATTTAGTGGATAAAGAGAAATTTTACCACGGCATAGCCCTATTCGTTACTCCCTTACTAGGGCTGTCACAGAATAAACAGGGCCAGTTTATTACAAGACGGATGTGCTAAATGAGGGGTCCGGGGCAAAATGTTCACACGATTATGACCCTGGACGGATATGAACTATTTTAGGCCGTTTTTTATGGTCGTGATATCTATTTACTCTATTTATGACCGGCTATGTGGATCAATGTTCAGGATATTTTGAGGCTATGTAAAGACCTGTCTTTGATAATATTGAAGATGAAAATAGCCAAGACCTAAATTAGAAATAAAATTACCATACTTATGTTATTACAGTGATTAGTCACACCACGAGCTTTACGGTGAAGGAAAACATCGTGAGGAAACCTGCAAACGTCTGAGAAGAAATTCAAAGGTGTATGTATAGTCGCGCTTGAGTAACGGCGATGGACTCGCCATCTGTCACGTTGGCACCTAATATACCTCGGCGGAAAGTGGGTGTGTGGGTATTACCCATACACAACTGCCTACCCCTTCGGGGACCCTTGTGGGAAGGCGTGAGGATCTTATTATTATTACTTATATTATAAAGGCGAAGCAAATCTTGTTACAATTTTATTGCAAAATCAACCAATATTAATAAGTTGTTAATTTGCGTTCGAAGTCGCGGGTAATGCATGTATATTTAAATATAGTATGTTGTACTTAAGTAATGATGTCTGTATTTACGTAATTTACATGCTATATTTTTTTTGATTTGGTTTGATTATATTATATTAATCTTTGACGGAAAGTGGGTGTGTGGGTTAGTACCCGGTGTATAGGTAGTCCTATACACCGCTGCCTATTCCATCCGGGACCCTTGTGGGAAGGTGTGACGATATATATATCTATACTTATATTATAAAGATAAAATATTTGTATGTTTTAATTGAATTGGCTACGAAACTACTGGCCCGATTTAAAAAAATCTTTCACAATTGGAAAGCTACATTCACCCTGAGAGACATAGGCTATATTTTCTTTTATAAAAAAAACTTTTGTCCACCCGAGCGAAGCCGGGACGGATCGCTAGTCTATAGAAAAATAAGTAAATTGATTATACTCGGATTAGAATTAAAAATATCAATAATTGCATCAACAGCAGATACTTGTTTTATTTCATGCGATTCGAAAGTCGATGAACTAACGAAAGGTTGTAACCACTTAAAATTAAATTAAATGAAAGAAAGCCTCGCTACATCTGACTTAAATCAACCTATCAATCGTTCTGCGACGTATACATACAACATACTTGACGTAAATAGCTACTGCTCGAGTAGTTGGTTGGTAATTGATCCCTCTTATACAGTGTAGCTTAACATAATCCCGATACAATTCCAACCTTACACCTTTCAAGTAAGGTTTAGAATACAGCTATGAAGCCACAGGCGATTTGGTAAAGTTTTCCAATGGAATTACTTGGGAAGTTCATAATGTTTAGCCTTGAATGTTATTTTTATTTCGAAAGTTCTCAATACATTTCAAAAGGGATAAGTACTGTTGTGAGGGTCCAATGACTGGGAGTGTTGCTAACGGATCTGTTTTATAGCAAACTATTTGTGTGAAATGTTTCCATAGGCCATACGATACTCTATTGACATAATTATTCAAGAGAGCAACACAATTTTATAGATGTGGAATGCTACAGTCTTTTAAATATTCCGGAATTAAAATTGCAATAATGTTAATACAATTGAATACCCCATCATAGTTAGACCCTAGTTACCATAACACAAGCTTTGCTTAATTCGGGGCTGTGGCAATTTGTGTGGAATTGACCCGCGGTATTTTTAAAAGTACATAAATAGTAATACTTATAATAAGAAAGTTATGCAAAGCAAATATTACAATTTTAATATTAAAATCTTGAACATATAATAGTCTATCTAGATACCGAAGGTTCGCTTGCCGAAGGAGCTAAAAGCGACTAAGGTCACCTATTCAAGTTGACCGCAAATCTATATTGCGGTTGCGGTTCGATTTCCATTCAACACTATTATGTATCCACGCTGTACAGTCAAATTTGATCTTTCAAATTAGTATCCTGTTACCCCAACGCTGAATAGCTGTATATCGCTCAATAATTTAACTATGGGTGGGTGGTTTGACACGTTAACGAAAGTGACAGGTATGAGCTTCAAGAAATATTGTGGACATGTCAGGCAACAGAGTCTAGAGTAGACAGGACCCGCACCTACTACAAGATTATATGTACATACGCCAACGGCCGTATATAGACGTAAATACGTACTCACGATAAAAACATGCTCATGACACAGCTGCATGGGAATCGAACACGCGATCTGAGGCTGACCGCGGCTGAGGCTGCCTGTGGCAGGGAACTACTGGATACCCAGATGGCCAGTTAAGAAGTCGAAAAAGCTTGTAATTAACCAGTTAATGCCAATCTCCATGGCGGATATAGACAACAATGGGCGAGGCAGTGCTATCTAGCCTATATAATAGCTGCTAGCTCGTTTACAAAGACACAGTTTTTTACAAATCATCCCAATCGGATTTCAATTGGTAATGCGCAAAAAGTCGAATGTCATTTGCTGTGTGTCATGCTCCAATAAATAATTTTGTAGCGTAAAAACTTACCACCTAAAATATAAATTTAGATTCAGATGTTCAACGTTCAACATACCTGTAACAAAATTAATATCGTTGTTAAAAATAGAAAGTTCAAACAAATAAACAGATCAATCATCTCATCTCATCATCATAAAAAATTGTTTAATATATGTCCTTGTATTTGGTCTATGTAATATAAATTTTTTGAAATTTCCTCAAGATATTTTCATTAATTGTGAAGCTCATGTCATGATAAATCACGTGTTCAGAAAAGCTCAATGAAATTGACCACGTGGATTTTTCTCCGAAATCTTGCTTGAGGTAGGTATCGTCTGAATACCCTCAGTCACTTTTTTACGTTTTAAAAATCATCAATATGAAAATCCCTCGGTATATTTAATACCCTCGATATAATTAAAACGGAACTTGCAAGTTTGATGTATTCAGAAATGCAAATAAATGCAATTTTCACTGCACACAGATGGGATAAGTTCAGTGGCAAACCAGTCGCAGCATTAATACCACAGATTTATATAGAGATTAGAAAATTATTCACTGTTTTCCCTGGGCTACTGTAATGTAAGGCAATGTTGTTTGAAGACTTGATCTGGGGTAAGTGTTTCATGGAATGCAATTAGAGATTTATAGTTATTAAACACACGGGTTTATGCAGTCAGAAAATAAGGTACAAAGTCATACGCCAAACTGTTCTATTCTTCGTCTTCCGCGTTGCTGTCTACACGTCTTGCATTTACTAAAAATATTATTCTTATCTTTTTTTATTCCATCAACTCTAATTAACCATAGACAAAGTAATATTATTAACTTCATCTTAAGTTTTAAAAGGCATGCGTCATTGAAGTGCTTCTTAAACGTCATTGGTAGAGTGTGAACCTTTTTTCGAACTTGTAATCTTTGCGTTCTCTGTTTCCTTGTAAAAGTCGATGCGTTAGCGCGAACTGCTCCTAATGTATACATATGTGAAGATATTCAAAACCATCGTCCGTTCGGCGTCACGTACGCCTCTTCAGGTTACTTTGCATGCGTGCTTTATAGAGTTCCTAGACTTTGTTGCTCATAAAATGTGACGTCATTTACTGATTTCACTTTGATAAAATACGCGTTTTGCTGGGATTAAAACTGATGCCAACGGATGTATAATATACTAAGTAGGTACCTATGTAGGTGTTTAATTGTTTTTTATCCGGGTATCTCTATATCTTATACATTATATTCTTTATCACTCGTAGTCCCTTCATCCACGTTATTCTTAATATTACACTGGACTTTGATTTGTATTCTTTCATTCGTACTATTTGTAATACTCTATTTCATCTGCATAATAACTTCTCTAAGTAGTTTCGTACGCAAACATAGGTGTAGGTATGTACTTACCTTACATATATGGGAGTCGGGTTCTGTGAAATTACAACGGCCCGAGTTCACGAAGGTAGGTCTAAAGAGGTCGCCTTTGTAAGAGTTTTACAATAAAGTACGAACCCCTTTTGCTTACTTTACGATGTTTAAACTACCAGTAAAATTCATACCACTACCTGCTCGTTTGCCTGGGTTGGAATTGGTGAGAAGTTTCCCGAGTAGATGCATTGCAATAGACCTAAATTTGAGATTAGGCTAACATTAAATAAATGCAAGAAAATATAATAATAATTGCTTAATTATAAAAAATCGAGCCTACAGCTACAATATATGTTAGACACTTTACATAAAGCAAGCAGGCAAGTGGGATTGGAAATGAACATCAAAAAGACCAAACTCATGACCAATTTTAAAAAATCTAAAATAACCATAGAAAGTGACCCATTAGATTATGTGGATCAATATATATATTTAGGAAAACAAGTTGGATTCGACAGACACAGCAATGAACTGGAAATAGAAAGAAGAGTCAAACAAACCTGGAACAAGTACTGGAGTTGCAAGGAGATATTTAAAAGCGAAATGCCTATCAAGGTAAAGAAAATAATCATGGACTCCTGTTTGATTCCTTGTCTGACATACGCATGCCAAACATGGAAGTTTAATAATAAAATAAAAAATAAAATAATCACATGTCAGCGAGGAATGGAACGCAGTATGTTAAATATAAAAAGAGTACAAAAAATACGGCACAATCAAATAAGATCTAAAACAAAAGCATTAGATGCGCTCAGCTATAGTAAAAAATTAAAGTGGAATTGGGCCGGTCATTTAGCGCGTCTGAAAGATCATAGATGGACAAAAACTGTTACCTTATGGAAGGGCCCATCCGGTAAACGTTGTAGAGGACGACCATACACTAGATGGGATGATGACATAAAAAAAACAGCAGGTTTGCATTGGCATCGAGTGGCTCAGGACCGAGAGAGGTGGAATGCTTTGGAGGAGGCCTTCACCCGAGAGGGGTTCCAGCGGAATAGTATATGAAACGTGTTTGATACTAGTTTTGGAATAAGTTAATTGGAAATAACATATTTAATAACGTGCACTACATGGATACTAGTATCTTTATTTTTCTTTTTTATATTTTAATCTAAGTATAAGCATTGTAACTAAGTATAAGTATTGCAACTAAGTGTAATTGTTGTAACTAAGTATAAGTATTTTAAGTATAAGTATTGTAACTAAGTATAAGTTTTGCAACTAGATGTAATATTCTTACGTTTAATCTAACTGGAAATAAAAGGCTTTTTTATTTTTTATTTATTTATATAATTATAAAAAAAAAACAGTGGTAGCAGAGTGGTTCGTATAGTCGCCTGCAACGCTAATATTGCAAGTTCGACTGCGGTTGCGACTGTACTACTAAGTGTTTTCTGAAATTATGTCAAATTGTGTGATTAATAACACCACGAGCTTTACGGTAAAGAAAAACGACGAGAAGAAAATCAAAGATGTTTATAGTCGTGCTTAACAAACAGCGATGGACTCGCTTTCTGCCACATAGCACCTAAAAATATTTCCGGCGAAAAGGGGGAGAGAAGAAGAGTAGAGATACTTCTGCCTAACCTTTCGATAACCGTCGTGGGAAGGTGTGAACAGTGTAGAAAAGACAATGCTAAAATCTGCATCGATCTACGTAAAATTCGTGCATCCGATGAAAATACAATTACAAAACTGTGTTCCAGAAAGTGATATTTATACCTGAACTCGATTTGACGTTGGCCAAAAGCTTTTTTATTGCAAACATAACTATGTAGGCTGCAACGTGGGCTAGACTTCAGCTCGTTATATTTTTATTCTAGATGCTATTGGAAGTTTGATTACTTTTTTACAACTTCTTCACGGTGGCATTGGAAATGAACAAATTATTGTATACAGAGAAAAATAGAAAGAAACTGCTGCTACATAGAGCTTTAAATTGGTCTAGGCGCTATATCAAAAGGATTTTTTTACTCTACTTGAATTATTTCACAAACAATTTTTAAAGGCAAATCACACCTTAATTTAACGAGGGTAATGTATCGGAAGGGTTAATATATACATATATCTCAGATTTATAATATTATATATATACCTGGCGTAGGGGATACCGTGATCAAGATAATATTAGTAGGATGTGTTTTCGTCAATAGATATGTACTTCAGCTTAAAATATTCAGAAAAATCGCAATCCAGTCTTTGAGATAATGACGTCATGGAAAATATATACAAAAACCTCACTTAGATGTAGTCTTATGAATGTTGCTAGAAGTTATCATTTTATTTCAGATTCATCCGACCACTTTGACCCGGTCTATCAACATTTATTTATGAGTTGATAACAAACTTGCAAAATGAGTTTTAACGTTTTCCCGTAGGTAATGACTTATTTCAATCCCGAACAGACAAAATATTATATAAATATTTAGATTCGAGCCTGCGACACAAAGATCGGAAGTTCGAATCCCGACTGTACCAATGAGTTTTTTCTGAACTTAAGTACAGTGATTAGTCACACCACGAGCTTTACGGTGAAGGAAAACATCGTGAGGAAACCTGCATACGTCTGAGAAGAAATTCAAAGGCGTATGTATAGTCGTTCTTGAGTAACGGCGATGGACTCGCCATCTGTCACGTTGGCACCTAATATACCTCTGGCGGAAAGTGGGTGTGTGGGTATTACCTGCACACCTCTGCCTACCCCTTCGGGGACCCTTGTGGGAAGGCGTGATGCGAGGAGAGAGTATAGAGCGCCAGTTCTCTCTAGTCTTACATACCTCTTTCGCTTCGTCCACATTCATCAGTCTCTTCATACATGCTCGTCGGTTTCGAGTACTCTTGACGTTCCCGTCTTTGAGCGTCCGATCGATTGACCTAGGTAGTTGGAACGTGGTTTTCCTCTGCCCCTTCTT
>JACCPG010003560.1:0-41341 GCA_016069955.1 Drepana arcuata
CCGTAAGGTAAAGGAAAACATCGCGAGGACATCTGCATACGTTTGAGAATACGTGCCACACGTCACCTAAAAAATATATCTCCATATAAAAATGGATGACCTCTGCCTACCCCTTCGGGGACCCTTGTGGGAAGGCGTGAGGATATTAAAAATGGATGTGTGGGTAGTACTCACACATCCATTTTTGCTCTCTGCTACCTCTTCGTGGGAATATCTAACATAACGTAAGTTGGTTTAATATGACACGTTTAAAATTCTTAATAAGTTTACATATATGTCCATTATGTATGTAAGTTTAAAATGCTTCTTAGTACCTAATGTAAATAAAAGCAATTTATCGAAAAAAATAATCTAATCTAGTCCTAAGATTTTAATTTTAATACCCACCGTTATCGTCATATTAATGATTCAATAACTCCTGATTAGATTGTAGTATTTAGGAATTAGGAAGTCGTTTTTAAACGAATGTCAAGAATGTCAGTTTTAGGTTTAAATTGTCACATTTAAATATAATAGGGGTGGGTACTACCTGCCTGCCTACCTGCGCGTTGCCAGCGGCGTAAATATATCTTGCCGAGATGAAAAACCAACAAATTATTTCGTTTATTCCGGTTAACCAGTTTTCAAACACTCATTGGAATGATTTCGTGGTGTTTATCAATATTTCCTAGTAGCTTAGTCAGGTATTGTACTTGTATCACAATTATAATGGTGTTAATATAAGTGGGAATATATCATGACACAGTCAACACAAATGGTCCTAGTCGCAAACTAAGCACAAGTTGTATTATGGGAAGACAATACCTACATAAGCAGGTTCTCTAAAATTACGGACTTCGTTCACTCCATACAAATTCATCGGTCTCTTCTCACATGCTCACCGATAATCTTTAAATTACCTATATTACCGCGTATCAGCGATAAACAAATTGATAAGTCAGTGGTGGTACCAGTGGAGCAGTGTGCTAGTTGAGTGAAAACCTCGTCATGTGGAGAGTGGTCTGTGTAGCCGCTGTGCTTGGTGCGGTTCTGGCCCAGAATGACACTGGCCTCTTCGAACTCAACATCATACATTACAATGATTTCCATGCGCAGTAAGTACTTGTACGAAGATGTGGTGATCCACGTCTGGATTTAATCCTATACCACCGCCATATGTGGGTATTTAAGGTTTAAATTCCCTTTTCTCACATTTTGTTTTATT
Source organism: Drepana arcuata (assembly GCA_016069955.1). NCBI lineage: Eukaryota > Metazoa > Arthropoda > Insecta > Lepidoptera > Drepanidae > Drepana > Drepana arcuata. The sequence goes on from JACCPG010003560.1 coordinate 1,205, forward strand.
TATTTATTAGAGCCGTGGTGGCCGAGTGGTTCGAGCAGTTGCCTGCGACGCAAAGGTCGCAAGTTCGAATCCCGACTGTACCAATGAGTTTTTCTGAACTTAAGTACAGTGATTAGTCACACCATAAGCTTTACGGTGAAGGAAAACATCGAGAGGAAAACCTGCATACGTCTGAGAAGAAATTCAAAAGGCGTATGTATAGTCGTGCTTGAGTAACGGCGATGGACTCGCCATCTGTCACGTTGGCACCTAATATACCTCTGGCGGAAAGGGTGTGTGGGTATTACCTATACACCTCTGCCTACCCCTTCGGGGACCCTTGTGGGAAGGCGTGAGGATATATTATTATATTATATTATTATTATTATTATTATTTTATTCACTCTGCCTAAGAAATCAAATAGTTAGTAGTATGACAAAACCTTTTTGCCACATGACGTTAAAACGTGAGACGTATATTTTCAGCCTGTGTTTAATTTTAAAGAAGGGAAGAATGACCATACAATATTATTATTTTAATTGGTTTTCTTGTTGAAATCAGCTCATTATTGTAAAATACTCGTATGTATTTAATAATTTTGTAGTTATACTATGAAGCTTATATTTATAGTTATTATTAAATTATTTATCGTCACCCCTTCCCACAAGGGGGGACCCTTGGAAAGGGATTTGTAGGTATATACACCTTTAGCCGGAGATATATTTATGGTACCAACGTCACGATGGCGAGTCTATAACCGTTCCTCAATTACGACTATACACACTTTAAATTTGTTTTCCTTCATCGTTAAGTTCATGGTGTGACTAATCACTGTATTTAAGTTCAGAAATACTCATTGTTCAGTCGGGGTTCAAACTTACAATCTTTGCGTTTCAAGCAACTACTCGAACTTGTTATATTTTTGGCTCAAGGTTTCGAGCATTTATCTTTTCCGCTAACGTCTCGTGCTTATTGAAAATATAATAATGAAGAGATCACTGATAAATAATCTATCCCTTAATTATTTAAATAAAAACCGATTCTGCTCAGACACCTACAACCTAAAGTGGAGTTCATAACCCCAATAGAGTGTGTTGCATTACATATTGTAAGTAGCAGGCTGGAGGCCTATTCTGTACCCACCATTAATTGGTATAGCAATAACAAAGTGAACTGAAAAGTTGCGAAATTTTACAATATTACAAATAGCACACAATTTACTCGAAAAGTACTCAAAAGAAGCGATCATGGATGAAGAGACTGATAAATGTAGGTGAAGCAAAAGCAAGTCTAGGGAAAACTGGCGCTTTGCTGTTTCTGCTCAGCCTGTGAGCGGCTCGGCGTGATGATTTGTTGTTATCTTTAATGTGTTACTTTTAATTTGGAATTGATCTACCAAATAGTACATTTCTGACATAAGGCTGTCTGTCCAATAAGTTTCGACGAAGTCAGTGCATCGGGGTCGGCATGTAACCCTGCAGAGGGCGCGTGTGTCGGAGGGTTCGCGCGTCTGTACGCGGCCATAATGCAACTGCGCGAGGCCGAACCAGAGTCGCTACTGCTCAACGGTGGTGACACTTTCCAAGGCACTATTTGGTACAACTTCCTGCGGTGGAACGTCAGCCAGCATTTCATGAACATGCTTCCGCACGACGCACACGTACGTAACCTTAAAAAAATCATTGGTTTACTGCAAGCCCCGCAAGGGATTTTGTGTATTTAACTTACCTTATGATTAGGCTCTGAGAATACCATAGAGCTAAGGTACTTAGTAATATTTTCTAAATGTGTGCCAAGATTATATATCATGTACTTTGAAGGTTTGGTAGAATGGAGTGTTTTTATTATATTCCTTACACTAAGCTTCAAATGTTCTATCAACCTTCATATGTTTCCTTGTTACAGGTTTTGGGCAACCATGAGTTCGATCACGGCGTGGAGGGCTTGGTGCCTTACCTTGAACGACTTAACGCCCCCATGTTGGGCGCCAATGTGAATACCACTTATGAACCCGACCTAACCCCTTATCTCAATAATCATATCATTGTGGAGAGGGGAGGCAGGAGAATTGGTATCATTGGCGTTTTACTGCGAGTGGTAAGTTGCTTTAGATATATAATATTATTCGGTTAAGCGTGAACACAATAAAGGTATTTATTTCATTTATGCATTTCTGGCTTTCACTTATATCTTGCTGGGGTTCTAAAAAAAGTAAAAGTACATCCAAAGCTTATAACTGTTTCTTCCACTTGCAGTTCTCCGCCCCAATAGGGCAGGTGATAATGGAAGACGAACTGGAAGCCATTAACCGTGAGACTGCTATTTTGACCCAGCAGGGAGTTGATATCATCATAGTGTTGTCTCACGTCGGCTTCACCAGCGACGTGTAAGTGGCTACACTTACTTAACACATACATATAAATACATACATGGGTCAAATATTTTATTTGTAAGTAACTAGTTTCAACTGTTCTTTGTACATATTGTTAATTAAAAAAGCCGTGGTGGCCGAGTGGTTCGAGCAGTTGCCTGCGACGAAAAGGTCGCAAGTTCGAATCCCGACTGTACCAATGAGTTTTTCTGAACTTAAGTACAGTGATTAGTCACACCACGAGCTTAACGGTGAAGGAAAATATCGAGAGGAAACCTGCATACGTCTGAGAAGAAATTCAAAGGCGTATGTATAGTCGTGCTGGTGTAACGGCGATGGACTCGCCATCTGTCACGTTGGCACCTAATATACCTCTGGCGGAAAGTGGGTGTGTTGGTATTACCTATACACCTCTGCCTACCCCTTCGGGGACCCTTGTGGGAAGGCGTGAGGATATATTATTACTACTACTATCGGTAGTAATATTATTAAGAGGTGAAGTTCAAAAACACCTGCGTACTAACCCGTAGAAATAATTTTGATGATTTATTTTTTGTGTGTCCGCGGGCCCGATGGGTAGTTTAGATTCACAGTTGGAATCGATGGGTGCCATTGTAATCATCTTCTAGTTAATTTTAAGCTGGTATAACTAGTATTTTATACAATTCAGGAACCTAGCGGCTCGCGTCTCTTCTGATGTTGACATAATAGTTGGGGCTCATTCGCACACTCTCCTCTATACTGGTGAAACTCCTAACGGCGACACGCCTGGTGGGGACTACCCCACTGTGGTCACCCAGCCTAATGGACATCGGGTGAGATATTATATAATTATATAGTACCTGGATCAAATTGATCGGACGCTCGAGGTCGGGAACGTCAAGAGTACTCGAAACCGACGAGCATGTATGAGAGAGTCTAGAGAGAACTGGCGCTCTATACTCTCTGCCTACCCCGTTGGGGACTCGGCGTGATGATATGTAGTATGTAGTATAGGCAGACAGAATAGAGTGCTAGTTATCTCCAGACTTACAAACCTATTTCGATTTGTTATTCTCAATTTAATATCTCATATTATTATTGGCGAGTCCAACGCCGCTACTCAAGCACTATTATACATACGTCTTTGAATTACTTTTCAAACGTATGCAGGTTGCCACTTGATGTTTTCCTTCACCTTAAGGCTCGTGGTGTGACTATTCACTGTACTTATGTTCAGAAAAACTAATTGGTACGGTCGGGATTCGAAATTGCAATCTTTGTGTTGCAGGCAGCTACTCGAACCACTCAGCTACCACGGCTAATTCTATTGTTTAATTAAATGTACATGGAGATTATTTCTTTATATATTTGTGGCTTCAAAGTTTTTTTTGTCAGGTGCTTGTCGTGCAAGCCTCGTGCTATACGCGGTACGTTGGTAACATCAAGTTGTTCTTCAACGATGCCGGGATTATTGAGTCTTGGGACGGATTACCAATCTATTTGGGCACCTCTATCGTGCAAGGTGCGGATTTTTTTATTGTTTGATGCATTCCATTTTCAAAAGGCAGAGCTGATTATTTTTATTACTTAGCTAGACTAACTTGGAGACATGACTGAAAATTATTCTGAAAATAAAAAGCAGTCAGTTGAGTATTCTAAGCCTATCTTAATAGATGCTGTAATAAAATAAAATCTTAAATATACTTACTGTTTAAATAAATTGAGCGATAAATTGAGAACTGCTAACTTGGCGGTGGTAATGGCGCTAGTAATTACTACCGCCAAGTGTAGTAATTACCACCGCCTAATAGTAGTGCAAGGATAGAATACTAAATACTTTATTTGGTTTTAGATCCTTGGATGGTGGAACAGCTCGAGCCATGGAGACTGGAAGTGGACGCAGTCGGGAAGGAAGTCCTCGGGCAGTCCAAAGTCACTCTCAACAGGTCTTGGTGCTATCGCCGGGAGTGCAACATGGGTAGCTGGGCTTGCGATGGATTATTGGAACAGGTAAGGTAAAGAAGTTACAATGGTCGCCTGCGACGCAAAGATTGTACATTTGAATCCTGACTTGATGTGCAATGATTAATGAAGCTACGAGCTCAGCTGTGTAGAAACAACGAAAAGAGACCTTCATACGTTTCGGAAGACTTCAAAGACGTTCGACGACGCCGACAACGGCTAAGAATTCTAACGAATGTACCTATATTTAGTCGTGCTTAAGACTTGCCATCTGCCACGTTGGCGTCTAAACATATCTCCAATGAAAAGAGGATGTAACTCACCCCTTCAGGTAAGGTGTGAAGGAGCGATGGCATATAGAAGAACATTCTCTCTAGACTTCATATCTGGAATTACAATTCTACCTATTTTAGAGCGTGCTCTCCACAAGGCAAAAAATCGAATGCGAAAGCGACATATGGTTTACTTCTTTAAATTTAATTACTTTTAATTTCTTATTAACGCATGAAGGTCCCATTGTTTTCCTTGTTTAATAAGACATTTTCTTATTTTTGATGAAGCGACCGGTAATCTTTTTTATGAACGGTAAGTTTTTAGGAACTGACTATTGAATTAGCTTCCCTGCCTTTAGGTGATGAACCGCGCATCAGGTACAGCGTGGCACGACGCACACGTGTGCATGATCAATGCCGGAGGGCTCCGAGTGCAGATAAACCCTGGGGGTAAGCTTCGCATCCTTCTCTGTTTTGAATACGGGGGCATATATGTACATAAAGAAATGCTAAACATCCTGGGGACACCAGAGGTATAAGTCGCGCGTCTTCTTCAGATGGAAAACTTCCTATGCTAGCAGAACTAGGGACGAACGAACGAAGCCTTTAACAGTAGGTTCAGATGTTCAGGAGCTAAGGAAGCTAAAAGGAACACAATATGCTTGACAGTTGCTTGCTGTTTTGCGAGAACCCAATTTTTATGCAGGGATACAATTTGTACAATTGTACAAGGAACAAATGAGGTAAAATCAAAATAGGTTCGAATGAGGCTCACTGTTCATTCTTATTCCGAATCCACTTTGCTGTTGACACAAGGTTGTTGCTAGGGACTTTGGAAGCGTTGAGGATGATGATATACAGTAGTATAATGTAATAATATATCCTCACGCCTTCCCACAAGGGTCCCCGAAGGGGTAGGCAGAGGTGTATAGGTAGTACCCACACACCCACTTTACGCCAGAGGTATATTAGGTGCCAACGTGACAGATGGCGAGACCATCGCCGTTACTCAAGCACGACTATACATACGCCTTTGAATTTCTTCTCAGACGTATGCAGGTAATGTAAATACTTAATTCATTAAAATGTTTGCTAACCAGACGTGACCACCGAGGCGCTATTGATGGCAATGCCTTTCGAGAACTACGTACAAATTTATGACCTCAAAGGCGAATTCCTTCTTGAGGCTCTCGAGTTCTCGGTTGGTGTCGCTCAGACTTCCGACGAATTCTACAGCGGGCGAATGCTACAAATCGGTGGTAAGGTTCTTGCAAATGGTTGTTTTTTTATTATGTCCTTGTTTGGTTAAGATTTAATTCTGTATGAATTAATTTATTTATGTATATATTTACAACTTACTTGGGTATATAAAGTTGCAACAATATTATACATACATAAATTAATATAGATTTGATCTTGCAGAGATCACGGGGTAGCCAGAGGAAACACCCGCTTTACTTTTGTCTGTAAACGGGCGAATATTACCTAGAGGTGAATGACAACAATAACTTGATGTATTTAAATGTTTAGCTTACCGTTACCTTAGTTATATCTACCTAGCGAAAGTGGTCTAAAAGTCTAAAGCTAGCTGGTACTCTACTCGCTTTACCCCTTGTCCGCGAGGGACTCAGCGTGATGAAAATGTGGTCTAATCCTAACTTGCTGAAAATGCTTTTCCATAGGTATGCGGAATGTTTATAACGCATCAGCGCCTATCGGGTCCCGTGTTTCTGCTTGGGTCCGCTGTATTGACTGCGACGTGCCCCGCTACTTACCCCTAGACCGCAACGCCACCTACCGGGTCGTTACGCAAAACTATATTGGAGACGGTGGCGGAGGATATACGGTGAATATTATACCTTCCTTAATAGTGTAGAACTAAGGAGGCAAAGGAGCATGGAGATTGCATTAAGGCAAGAAATAATCGCCGCTTAAGACTCTAAGGCCCTTCTCCCATTACGATACGCCCGCGTGACTCTAGCATAGCATAAAGAGACAACTCTAGTCTCTGAGACTAGTCGCCGCGAAGTATCTCACATACATTTATATGGAGACTCTCACACTACTATACTGGTATTCTACGCGTTCGCGACTAGTCTTAGTCTCGCGATACCCGCCGTGTTGGTCGCTTGTGCGTCGCGTCTCGCGCGTTTCGACAAGATGGCGGCGGAGCAAGAAACAAATATTAAGTTTGTACAAGAAATTTAAAAATAATAGACAAGACTTGCGCAGAAATTTAGTATTTCGTTGATGTATAGCTGGTTTTAATAATGTAACAAGATAGATGCAAGTAAGTCTCTTTAGACATTCGGTAGAAAGATAAAAATGTCTTATCATCATGTTGTAGTTCTTGTGCGTCTACAAAAACTCAACAATTTATGTTTCTTTCAATATATGGATGAATCCAGTATTTTCTACTCTTGCGTTGACGTCTTCTATTTCTATAAAACAGAAAAACAGCAAGAGCTTCTTCGTCGCTGGAGTCGCTCGACATAACGTCCGTCTACAAAAAACGAGTTTGCACCAATGAACCAATGATGAATTTAGTAATTTTTCAGTAGCATAATATGCGAGCGTCGGGTAGCGAACATGCACCCAACTAGTATTATACTCGAGTATCGTACCCTACAAGTATCGTAATGGGAGAAAGAGCCCTGTATTCACTAGCAAAAATCTAGGAGAGGAGTTTTTTCTCGACCTGAGATACCTCTGCGTGAATTTAAATTTCTCAATTACCTACCATATAACCTTACCGGCAGTAGAAACCTGTAATCTTCTGCAAATCGTCATAAGATACATGCCGGTGGATCCTACGTGAATACAAATTCACAATGACACTGTTTGATAATGTCGACATTGTGTGTGCAGGTTCTGAGCGACAACAGGGAGAATCTGGTGAATCTAGATGTGGACTACGTGATGCTCCAGCGGTTCATGCGAGCGCAGCAAATCGTCATGCAAGACTTGGACGGAAGGATAGAGATTGTTTACTAACATCGTTTCGTAACAAAAAATGACTTATTATTGTTATTATTTTGACAATAGCTATTTATTCCTTGCAATATGTACGCGGCGGCAAAATAAAACTTAGTTTTACCGGGGCTAATTATGTCTACATCTAAAATAATGCATTAAGAGAACATCATCAAAATCTTTCAAGCTGTTTAGGGGGACTATGTTAAACATATGCACAATTGCACACCTGTATTTTATATTGAAATCATGTAAATATTATTCATTATTATTATTGATAGCTCAATAAAAAAAGCTTGTTATGCTAGGAACAAGTGTACTCGCTCCCTAAGTGCATTCATCCCCCTTAAGAGATTTACAGAAACGAATTTCCAAATATATGGAATCTACTAGCATAGTCCACATTCATCAGTCTCTTCATACATGCTCGTCGGTCTCGAGTAATCTTGACGTTCCCATCCTTGAGCGTTCGATCGATTAGATCCAGATAGTTGTGAGGACGAAGAATGTGGATGAAGCGAAAGAGGTATGTAAGTCTAGAGAGAACTGGGGCTTTGTACTCTCTGCCTACCCCGTTAGGGACTCGGCGTGATGATATGATGATGATATACTGGCATAGGTATTGCCTAGGTACCAACAGCATATAACATGTGTGACTTGGTTACACGATGCATCCAGACTACATATTTTATGTCAATAAAGCTGATTCCAAATTGGCCTACAAATTCTTCACTTCCTTGTAAATGTGTAGGTAGCTGAAGATCTCAAAGAATAATTGATTATATAGCTTTATATCAGTAGATAATATATACCTTATTAATTGCAAATCGGCTTATAATCAAGGATTAGATATGCAATCGTACTACACAAAAAACGGCTATTTTGATGGATGAGGGAACTCGTGTGCGTCAATCTGCTCATACAGTCCATGAGTTGAATGGGTGATCGCCGTCATTACCTGGGCTTGCCTCTACGTACTAGAGTACAAAATTAGACAATACAACTTCAAAATCATCAAATTAAGTAATGCCGTGGGGGATAAACGTATAATAATAACAATATATCCTCACGCCTTCCCACAAGGGTCCCCGAAGGGGTAGGCAGAGGTGTATAGGTAATACCCACACACCCACTTTCCGCCAGAGGTATGCCATATGGTATGTATAAGGTGCCAACGTAACAGATGGCGAGTCCATCGCCGTTACTCAAGCACGACTATACATACGCCTTTGAATTTCTTCTCAGACGTATGCAGGTTTCCTCTCGATGTTTTCCTTCACCGTAAAGCTCGTGGTGTGACTAATCACTGTACTTAAGTTTAGAAAAACTCATTGGTACAGTCGGGATTCGAACTTGCGACCTTTGCGTCGCAGGCAACTGCTCGAACCACTCGGCCACCACGGCTCTATATAAACTTAGTAGGGGATAAACTTGTACGTAAAATTTGGGTAGCGAGTAGTTAATACGGACGAATAATTAATAATCAATAAATAAAATAATAAAAAATTTACATGCTATAAAAAGTTAACTCCATGAAAAAATCAATTAAAATTTGGGTAGCGAGTAGTAAATACGGACGAACTTATTTGAATTGAGTTTTCATATTGTATTCGTGACTAAACGCGCTTCAATTACCAGCAATGTACCAGGGCACTATGATAATGAAGAGCGCATTACGCATTCAGTCTCGGAAGCCAATGGAAACCGTTGTAGAAGTGGTGTTTATAGAGAATACGTATCAAGTCTATGGTAATGGCGCTATCTCGCTCTTTGAGGAATTCTGAGTGATGCTATAACAATAAAAATCGATTAAAATTTGGGTAGCGAGTAGTAACTACGGACGAACTTATTTAAATTGAGTTTTCATATTGTATTCGTGACTAAACGCGCTTCAATTACCAGCAATGTACCAGGGCACTATGATAATGAAGAGCGCATTACGCATTCAGTCTCGGAAGCCAATGGAAACCGTTGTAGAAGTGGTGTTTATAGAGAATACGTCTCAAGTCTATGGTAATGGCGCTATCTCGCTCTTTGAGGAATTCTGAGTGATGATATAACAATAAAAATCGATTAAAATTTGGGTAGCGAGTAGTTAATACGGATCAATTTATTTAAATTGAGTTTTCATATTGTATTCGTGACTAAAAACGCTTCAATTACCAGCAATGTACCAGGGCACTATGATAATGAAGAGCGCATTACGCATTCAGTCTCGGAAGCCAATGGAAACCGTTGTAGAAGCGGTGTTTATAGAGAATACGTCTCAAGTCTATGGTAATGGCGCTATCTCGCTCTTTGAGGAATTCTGAGTGATGATATAACAATAAAAATCGATAAAAATTTGGGTAGCGAGTAGTAAATACGGACGAACTTATTTAAATTGAGTTTTCATATTGTATTCGTGACTAAGCGCTTCAATTACCAGAAATGTACCAGGGCACTATGATTATGAAGAGCGCATTATGCATTCAGTCTCGGAAGCCAATGGAAACCATTGTAGAAGTGGTGTTTAAAGAGAATACGTCTCAAGTCTATAGTAACAGCGCTATCTCGCTCTTTGAGGAATTGTAAGTGATGATATAATAATAAAAAGCCGAATAAAAATCGATATCTGTTAATTTTATTTTAATCGAGTCACCAATCAAATAGAATACACTATTTACACATACTTTGTAATTTTCATAGTCTTCATCAAATACATATATACTATTTTTATTTATATAATTATATTTACAAACCATATATTGAAAATATATGTTATTTAAAATAGACAACCGCAAATTCTTAACAAGAAATATAGAATACAGCTTAGCAATTACATTTAGTCAAATTTGACTATCTATGGAATCGTATGACAGTGGATGGTTTTTAAAGATAAGTACAGTATAATACTTATAAATCTTATTATTGTAGTGATAATTCGTAGAAATTATTGGCAAGGTTGCAAACATGTCATTACAGCTATACATCGAATACATCGAATGTAAAAAACAAATCCAAGAACAAAAACCCGTTTATATTGAATATTGTCAGCATTGAGCGAGCTCGACTTTTGGTACATCAATAAGAGGCAGATGCCTTTTGAATGTCTCAATGTTTTTGATGAAGTCTGCGTTGTTCTCAGCGCTGTCCCCGACGGGGTCGGTCGCGTCTAAGTACGACAAGGCGTAGTTCTTTGGCTGGTTGTCTGCGACAGTTGTGTTGCCGTCTTTGTTCGCCTTGTGGCCCATTACCTGGGTAAGAAAGAGAAGGCGAATAAGAACGTGTTGTTAATACATATCATTTGTTTTAAACGGTTGAGTAAAAATTAATGTTTCTTGTTTATTTTCGTTTGTGTTCATGTTTAGTTGTAAATGTTAAATTAGTCAATTATGTGGTTAAGATTTAGCAGTGTATGGAACGAAGGGATGCCAGTATAGTCATTCCACGTACATTTTCTTCAACGGAACTTGCGACACCAGCGGCATCACAGCGATGCCGATCCTCTATTGAACGTATTTACCTGCACGGAAAGCTTTCGGAAGTGCGACTTGTTCCCCGTCGAGAAGTGGTCCTCTACCCAGCTGCGGATGTCGCTCAGCTTTATCTTCTCGATCGCCTCCGCCTTAACAATACATAACACTCAAACTTAAATCTTGTGTACAGATATACGTCACAAAAATAGCCCCCGCAGGGTAAGCCATGGGTGTTTAGGTGGTGCCCCCACACACCTTTTCGCCAGAGATATATATTTCTTAGTTGCTCAAACCCATCTTACACATTTTTCTTTGAATTTCTTCTATAACGTATGCAGGTTTCCTTCACCGTTAACCTCGTGGTGTGAATAATCATAATTCTTAAATAATAATATATATCCTCACGCCTTCCCACAAGGGTCCCCGAAGGGGTAGGCAGAGGTGTATAGGTAATTCCCACACACCTACTTTCCCCCAGAGGTATATTAGATGCCAACGTGACAGATGGCGAGTTCATCGCCGTTACTCAAGCACGACTATACATACGCCTTTGAATTTCTTCTCAGACGTATGCAGGTTTCCTCTCGATGTTTTCCTTCACCGTAAAGCTCGTGGTGTGACTAATCATTAAATAATAATCATTGTACTTAAATCTTTAAATGTATCGGTTAAAATTCTTTATGACACAACTTACTTCAATGTACAGCCTGTGGAATTGATATTCCCTGCTCACTATCTCTCGCCAGTTCCTCTCAACCTGCAAATTATTGTATCACTCACTAATGAGTCATGGAACTCATGAACTCATGTTGCAGTTGAAAGTTATGCAAAATTTGCTGAATGTAATATGTATACCAATAAATTTTAAATTTCACACGAGTAAAACCGCGGGACACATTTAGTATAGAAATAAATAATACCTCCTCCTTGAGCTCGTAGTCGGTGGTGTGTTTGAGTTGCACCAGCGACTGCTTGGTGGCGTGCAACGCGCGCTCGCCGAGTCGCCGCATGTCGCGGGAGAACTTCTTCAGGAACGCCTCCACGCGCCCGTCCACGTGGGACACACTGCGCACGCGCATGCACACATTGCGTCATCAATACACGTCACGTTATATCCCAAAAGTGATAATCTCGCAGTATATATTGGACGGAAGTAATCGCATAACAAATCTTAAAGTTAGATCTTCACTGAGAAAGAAACGCTGTGCACACGCATCAATAAATTGTACCATCAATATACGCCAGTCGTGCCCTATAAGTGATGATCTCGTAAAACACAGTAGTCGAAAAGTGGATTGCTCAGTAGTAATGTCTGCGAAGGTTAGAACACTCACAAGCATGCATACATAACATCGTCAATATATATATAATAGTAACCCCATCGGGTACCCTTGTGGTAAGGCGTGGCGGTATATCACAAATACTATGATAGCGTGTGGAGTGAGTGTGTGTGTGTGTGTGTGCGTGTGTGTGTCACCTGAACTTGTCGACCTGCGTGTTGACGGTGACGGAGAAGCCGAGCACTCCGAAGGTGTAGCGCATCATGCTGAACACGCTGTAGCCGAGCTGCTCCTTGGTGCGCAGCGCGTCGAACACCGGCTCTTCCATTAGCATCTGACCAGCGACACATACATTACATATGTACTTATATGATATGTATTTAGACTTGACGTATACATTCAATTCAACCTTACGGCCTCACAACAAAGGCTTTACAATCCTCGTGAGCTGGCATTACATATGTGCGAGCGTGACGCACTATATTTCCGAACGGATGACAGAGATAGATAATAACAGGTCAACGTACGAAATTCTCTCTACTACGCGACCGTACTAAGAGGTGTAGGGCATAACGGGTTTCCCGTTCGAATGAGGAGCTGCCCGACTGGGGCAGGACCTCCACCTTAAAATAGTCTGTAGCCAAATAACACAATTTTTTGTGTTGTGTTCCTACGTGATGAATAAGGTTTCCAGTAATGAGCTCCTTGGGGAGGGGGGAGGATTGTTATATTGTATTGGTAGCAGAGGGTCCCATTATGCTGCCACCACAGTATAGCTCTCCGAACACAGTGGCAACGCACAAGTGATACTTCGGTATTGTAAGCGTAAATAGGCTGCGGTAATCGTTTTCCATTCCACGGGTTGCTTGTTTGCCACTCTTGTTGTATAAAAAATTAGGCAGGATATTTTTTAATACCGATGATAAGATTGATGAAGCGCTTTGTACCCGCAAACATATCGCAGTTAGAGTCTTAGAGGAGTATTCAGCCAATCGGTTTCGGTACCTACCATGAGCACTTCTAGAGTGGCGGTATCCCGGTGGGTGGTGGCCTCCCCCTGGTAGTAATTGGTGATGATGCTATTCGTGGACGCGGGGTTGAGGCTCAGCACGCGGATCTTCTTCTCACCAAGAGGCAGCTGGTGCACTTTCAACTACCCAGACAATGTGCCATATTCAAGCATCTCAAGCAAAGAAACGTGTGAGTGATACAAACGTCCATAGGCGGCGATAACTGCTAGCCATAATTCGCATCGCATGCTTGTTTGTGGTAAACTTTATGGTATATAAAAAAAGAAACTGATTAATATGTATGTAAATATTTAGAATAACATTTTAATATGTTAACTACTGAACGTGTTCAGTCATACAGATTTTTATGCAATGACAGATATATTTATTACTAATATTATAGAGAGGAAAGATTTGTATATAAGTATGTTTGTATTGAATAAGCTCCGAAACTACTGGACCGATTTGAAAAATTCTTTCACCATTGGAAAGCTACATTCACCCTGAGTGACATAGGATATATTTTCTTTTATAAAAAAATCTTATGTCCACCCGTGCGAAGCCGGGACGGACCGCTAGTTTATTATATTTATTTAACTTTAGCCTATTTAGCTTGGTATAAAACTGGTTACCAACACGTAACTTATATTTTACGCCTTTTTAAACCAAACGTAACGTAACCTATATGCACCCATACGCACAAAATATCCTTAAGCTCTAACATGTATCCACTCAGCGCTAACTCACCTCGGGCAGTTCCTCCTCCGAGAGACCCTCCCACTTGATGTTGGTCAGTACCCTCTCTGATATCCGGATGGCTTCGTGCCACGCGAGGTTGCCTTGCACTAATACCTACGAAATATAGAACACATGGATATGTATAAATTTTTAACTCTTTCACTTTTTCATAACAGGAGTACATGCAGATGAAATTGAAGCAAAGTCACGGGAGTTACGCTAGCGCCTAGTTGCTGTTAACTACGAATAAAAACCATCATGTAACTCAAAACTTGAGAATTTTATAGAATAGTAGGATATCACTATGCAAAATTATATCAAATATATAACCATCAAATATTACAATATCTATATTAATAACGATCGATGTTTGTATACTTGTCTTCTACATATGCGTCCACAAAACCAGTGATCAGATTGCAATGCAACTTTGGTAGGTTGTTCTGGGACGAACGCGAGGATTCCTGGCTCAAAAGAAAAAGAAGAAATCCATCGCCATACAAATTTCGGTGGCATTATAACGCATACCTGTTGCAGCTAGTGCTATATAAAATACTATGATGTAGGTATACTTATTACTAAATTAAGCAATACAATTGTGACGTTAACTTGGACTTTGCAATCTAACATATAAGGTCGAAATTAAAAGGTTCTTACACACCTGTAGGTACATTCTGCTGAGCAGCCGGTCGCTGAACTCCTTGAGGTCTGAGAGCGTGATGTTATGAATAACGGCGGCCTTGTCCCGCGGCGATATGTACGGCTCGAGCAGGATATTCATCCGCACATCTCTAGATCACACATAATATAAGAATATTTAGTCCAAAATAAAATTTGACACAATATCTTTATATATATAATAGGTTTTTTGTTGGAAACGGTGGTAGCTGTAGTTTTATAATAAGTGACGTTCAATAAGTGTTCCCATTTATCGCGAGCGAAGCCACGGGATATTTATATTCTAGTGATATATAGTAAAAAGGTATGTATCCCACGGGATAGGCACTGACTATTGTGAGGGGCCCGATATTCATTTATAATATTTATGGAATTAAGTTTAATTATTTATATACGGACTTGGCCAGTTTATGGGGTTTGATGAGCACGTTGTGATACGTCCGCGCACGCACTTCCCTCACGGCCGCGAACATGGGCTCGGGCAGCGACTGCGGCGCCGACACCATCTCGCGCGCTATCAGCTCCACCAGCAACTGACACGCACAACTACACGTTATACTACAATTCACCTCTGCCTACCCCTATCTCTTCTGGGACACAAGTACGAAAGCATGAAGAAATATATAATAAATAATAATAATAACACAAAAGAAACAAATTTTTCATCTAAAATTTCAATTATGCTCATTTTGAGACATTGAAATTTTTTCTCTAAGTCATATGTTCAAGTTGTTACCAATATTTCTTTGTATTATTGTACAGAGAAAGCAAACATTTAAAATGTCACAATTATGTATATCGATTTGACATTCAATCACAATAGATTAATCGTAATTAATACGAAATAGACCAGTTACTTACATTTCAATTAGATTAAGGAACGTCTATCGAAATAGCACCACATTGCAGATACATATTATCATGGGTCTCTAACGGGGTACGCAGAGAGAGTAATGTTGTGATGTACTTACATGTAAATTTTGACTGTAGCCGTTGACTTTGAGTGTTAATCCTTTATCCGCGACGTATAGCGAGTGGGAAAGGTCCGCCATGTTAGCTGGATATACTTCTTCCTAAAACATTGATCGACATTTATGATAGCAACCAAATGTCGATACATTGCAATAGCTACGCAAATGGTATTGCCATCAGTTGAACGGTATAGCTAGTGCCATCCACGAAGACGCGCCCCACCGTTCTTCCCTATAGTTGTTAGTGTAAGTGTGCAACCCTCCACTAATGTTTGAGTATTATCGGTACACATGGATTACCTATGAGTGCACACGCACACTACAGTTAATAGTCTCGGGTCATATCCCATATATGGGATCCCCCCATCCCGCGGCCCCCTCGACTAGAAGTTTGTGGGGCGCGTCATCGTGGATGCTACTATTTGTATAGAAGTTGCTCTGCAGCGCCATCTACCAAGTTCTTATTTGTCCTTTCCTTCAACCAGTAACCTCGCAGAACAGAACAACTCAACAAGTTTTATCAAAATCAGATGAATAGTTGAGATACATTGTTTTTTTATTTTACGAACTTCTGTTTGACATAGCTCCTGACTGCGAAGCTTGAGGTCGGTTCAATTCACGTTTATGATAAAGAAGAATATTAGGAACTCGGATGTACCTAATAAAAAAATGGTTACAAGTGGTTAGTTTGGGATCGACGATGCGCGTTGGTGTTGCAAACATCCAAACCTAGTTGGTGGTAGCCGCCTCCCAAAACTTCGCTTTGTTTCAAATATTATAAAGAGGATTGTGTGATTTTCATTTATATGCTAAATTGTGTGTAAACAAACATAACTGCAATAAAGGTATTTGAATATAAAGCAGCTAATTGTTTTCATCTTATTATAAAAATCTTATAATATATGTTAATGCCAGACTTACTTTGAGGCCTTGTTGCAGTACATCAGTCCACAAGTCAAGTAAACACGATCTGTAAATTTGAACTTTATTATTTCTAACCCGACAGTTTGAATATCAGTATTAAAAATAAATGATATTTAACGGTAAATATATATATCAATCAAATCTTAACTTGACTTGAAATTAATTTAATATCATTCGGATTCCCTCATTATTATCGACAGAAAATGGAGCATGATGAAATGAAAAAAATATTGCCGTGCCCTTTTTAGGAAAAGCAAAAAATCCGTCCCACATTTAGAGCAGCTTTAGAGTTTTCACATTAAAACTGGAGGTCAATGAACTTACTCCCTGGGCGACTTGAGGCTGAGCGGTGTGATGAAGTAGAAGTACAGGAGGGCGGTGGGGAAGCGGAACTTGAAGTCTGGCTTGTACCACAGCTCCATGTGACGGTTCTTACGCAGCAAGTTGGGTTGGTCCAATCTGATAACAATGTGACGTGTAGTCTTGTTATGGGTACCATACACATTGGTAAGTACCAAAGATTGATTATGACGCGAAATTCAAACATATTTCATGGAACACGATGTAATTCATTATCTAATATATCTATGAAATCCCTTGGGACGATGACCTGTTTTCTTTTGATTAAGCTAGAACTCTAATCTAAACCAGTTTTCAACGTAATAATTAGAACCGTTAGTCTTGATGCGCTAGCTGACGCTCTTCTCTCTGTCTATCCCGTGAAGAAATTGGAGAGAAGTGCGTATGCACCTTTGATATTTTTTATTCGCTGATGCTATTTTAGGAAACTTTTTAATTGCAGTTGAAACCGCACTTTTTAATTGCCGTCGTATTAATCCCAGTAATGTTAGCACATTACTCGGATTAATACGACGGCAATTCAAAAGTGCGGTTTCAACTGCAGAGGTCTGTACGAGTTGCTCTAACTTAAGCACTGTGATTTTAAATATACATATATATATACTCTCTCTCTCTCTCTCTCAGAACTCTCTCTCTCTCTCTCTCTCTCAGAACTCACCTAAAATTATTGACCGTAGCGATCAAGTCATCGTGTTCTAAGATGGTGTCCGTGGAAGTGCTGGCGGCGACCTTCTTGTGTATGTCCTTGACCGAGGACGAGGTGAGGTCGAGGCCGAGCGCGGCGGCCGCGTCCAGGTAGGGCTGCGGCGGCGGCACCAGCGCGAAGTCAGTGGTGATGTAGATGTTCTCCTCGGGCAGGTGCAGCTGCGGGTACGGCGCCGCGTGCAGCCATCGCTCCAGCCACGGGCGAGGGATCTCTGCATGAAACAAAACATTACACCTCTAGTAACCTAAACTCCACCTTATAGAAGTCAAGTACAAGTAGCCAAATAACATTTAAGCTATTGTAGGTATAGCTTTTATCGGGGGTTTTGACCGCGGCGATCGAATCAAGAAATTCCGTAACGAAAATAAAACCTAACCTTCAAAATTTAAACACATTCGAATATAGAACAGTTCCAAGTTCAAAATTGCCGAGAAATATGGAAACTGCTGAACTTAAAAAGCATGCCTAGTACGTAAGCAGCTGTTTGTGAGAAAGTATATAGGTGTATTGCATAAGTTGATAAAAAATGCTATACAATAGCTTTACCGCGGCAGTCCCCGAGTGCACACGTTCTTTTTTGTGTTGTGTTCCTGCACGAGGCGGCAGAGGAGCGAGGCGATCGTGTTACCATAGATATAGAAGTAATAGAAGTCCGTAGCAAAATAATTTATTTTTTGTTCCTGTGCGAGGAGGATAGTTATATTATTTGGCAGCAAAGGGATTAGTCTCATTATGCTGCCAACACAACTCTCAGAACACAGAGTGGCAACGTGCAAGTGAGCTCACTATCGTGAGCGTAAATGGGCTGTGGTAATCGCTTTCCATCAGGCGGTCCATAGCCTTGTTTGCCACCCTTGTGGTATAAGAAACGTGTTCATATACAGAATGCCTTAGAAAATGGAACAGTTGAAAAGTGAAAGAGCACAATAATACAAATAAAATACAAAACAAAAGACAAATAAAAGTTTAAAAAACTTTTTTCCGCCGTTTTATGATTATAGTCACACCACGAGCTTTACGGTGAAGTAAAACATCGAGAGGAAACCTGCATACGTCTGAGAAGAAATTCAAAGGCGTATGTATAGTCGTGCTTGAGTAACGGCGATGGACTCGCCATCTGTCACGTTGGCACCTAATATACCTCTGGCGGAAAGTGGGTGTGTGGGTATTACCTATACACCTCTGCCTACCCCTTCGGGGACCCTTGTGGGAAGGCGTGAGGATATATTATATAAAAAACTTTTTTCGCGTAGAAATGCTGCTTTAATAGTTCTATACGTAGAAATCAATTAATTAGTTTTATCTTTTTTAACTTTTGCTATCTTTGGGAGCCCCCACAAACCTTGTGGAGAACCTTATTGCGAAGGGGTAGCAACCACATACATTTTTCACCTCAAATATATTTGGGTGCCAACGTGACAGATAGTGAATGCATCGTTGTTTCTTAAACACTATCCATACTACTACTATTTTGGTAGGATATGTTAAAGCAATAACATATTTTTTCAGTTACCTTTCCGCTTGTAGTCAGTTCCGAACCACTTCTCTTTGGCATCGTAAGCAATCGGCGTGTCGTGCTTGTTGGATAGGACCATTATATTTACCGAGTCCGCCCTCATGCAATCCAGCAAATCTGTGATACCCTAGAAAACACATTTTTATAAATAAAAACCAACGTTTGTATGTTTGTCTTCTATGCGCCCGGAATTGATCAGATTGTGATGAAACTTTGGTAGGGTGTTATGGGGACGGCCGCGAGGGTTCCTGGCGCACACGCTAGATGGCGCTTCTATATAAACATTATCAACACTAATATGATGACGAGGAAAGATTTGATTGTTTGTGATGGATAAGCTAAAAAGCTTACTTAACCAATAAAAAAATACCCATGACATATAATAAACAATGCTTTTCTTTTTTTAATCATATAGAGTTCCACTCTCTCTGCCTACCCGTGAAGTGCTCGGTGTGACGATGATTGTAAGTAATTTGTATATAATATTACTAGCTGCCCGCCCCGGCTTCGCACGGGTGCAATATTGATACTAATAATAATGTAAAAGATAAAAATGGTTATGGTGGTATATCCTTTAGAGATAATTAAATACAATCGCGGACTTTTATATCGATCATTTGAAGATATACTACTCCGTAGTACATTTATTTGATCTATCTCGTAAGGTTTACCAAGCGTTTGCGATTTAAGCTCACAAAAATATGTGCCTATGATCACATTACAAATCTTTGAATATTTAGTTATTTATTAAATAAGAGAAAAAGAGGCGAATTTGGAATTGTCTTGGTTTCCGATTTTCATTAATATTGTTTGATATTTGAGCGTTTTTAGCTGACCTCTACATCGTGTAAGGAATACTCCTACCAAATTTCAAGTCAATCGGCCTCATAGTTCCTGAGATTTCGTGATAAGTGAGTTCACAAATGGGATCTTCTATATATTTATAGATATAGTCTAGTTGTCCCGCCCAGCTTCGCTGAGTGAAAAAAATAAAAGCCATGGATCCAGTGGCGCCACCTATCGGATCCAATTATGAATCTAAGCCATTCTCGAAACCACCTGAAGACATACGGATAATTTTATTAAAATCGGTCCAGCCGTTTACGATTCTATAAAGGACAAACATTCATTTTTATATTTATAGAAGATTAAATAAAAGAAAAGCCTTATAATAAAGATGCATATTATAAGTATAAAAAATAAATAGGTAACATAAAAACCAATACACATAGTTAAATTATTAGCAAAGTAAAGCGATTAAACGACAAACACAGTACGTTCACGTGTTACCTACGAACATTACAAAAGTATAAGAATATATATTGTTTGCAAAAATTACTGAACGGTATTGGATGAAATAAGGCACAGATATAGATTATTAGCTGAATTAACACAGGATAGGACCGGTGTGTCACAGAGAATACAACAGTTGTCTTCTAGAAGTTATAGTGTTGTGAATATCGTTACAACAGATTTCTTGCCTTATTACCATAAGGGTAAAGAATTGAAAAACATACATATCATCACGCCAAGTTCCTAACGGAGTAGGCTGAGAGTATAGAGCCCCAGTTCTCTCTAGACTTACATGCCTCTTGCGCCTCGTACACATTCATCAGTCTCTTTATACATGCTCGTCGGTTTCGAGTACTCTTGACGTTCCCGTCCTTGAGCGTCCGATTGATTTGATCTAGGTAATTCGAACGTGGTCTTCCTCTGCCTCTTCTTGTACACACTTTCGCTTTGTATAATGTATATCTGTTTCGTCAATCTTATCGTCTCTATATGTCCAAACCAACCTAACATGCCTTTCTTCATCTTTTCAATCACCCCCCCGTTCACTCATCACTTGATTTGAGAATCTCTTCATTGCGGATTCGATCTAAGATCGTTACTCCGAACTGAAAAAAAAACCACAAAAATTGCCCGACTTGTCCCGACTCTACTAAACGTAAGTGAAGAACGACTCTCTCGCAATTCTTTTTTCCAGATGACATTTGTATTTCGCGCCATAATGAATCTATGGTACGCGCTAGTTTTACTTGTTATCGTCTATGGTATCCCATAACAATATGCAATAAATACGATTCTTGGTTTCCGATTAATATTGTTTTATATTTGAGCATCATCTATGTTTATGCGTTGAAATAAATTAATTAAATTTATTAATAACTAATTTAATTTATTATAATGGTCACAAATAACACTTGGTTAAATGTATAAATAATCGATTACAAAAAAAAAATAAAAAATAAATTTAACTTCTTTAAATAATAATGAACATTGAATCGAATTCTTATTTTAAAACGCAAGTGAAGAACGACTCTCTTGCAATTGTTTTTCCCAGATAACATTGGTACTTCGCGCCATAAAAAGCAATGGTTGAAAAACGTGTTTTTTTTATTTAACGCCTTGCGGGTGGAGTTTCATAAAATCCGTTCTTAGCTGACCTCTACACCGCGTAAGGAATACTCCTACAAAATTTCAAGTCAATCGGCCTTACAGTTCCTGAGATTTCGTGATGAGTCAGTTCAAAAATGGGATCTCCTATATATATATAGATTTAACAGAGTTTAATAAATCTTAATAAATCAACAAAAATCTCTGACGGAAAGTGAGTGTGTGGGTACTACCTATACACCTCTGCCTACCCCTTCGGGGACCCTTGTGGGAGAGCGTGAGGATAAAAAGCCCATATTTATTCCCCTTTAATTCGTTCCTCATACACTCATAATGGTGATGAAGGGGAGTTCGACCGTTTCCTGCAATTTGTCACTTCCGTTCGCCTTCAGTCTTTATAATTGGATGCAGTTCAATTTAAATGTAAGCTCTTACTTATCCCGTATACGTATACATAGTGTATACGTATACTTATACATTATTACGTGACAGTGTCAGTTATACAGTGGCAACATTTTTAATAGCGATAACAAGGCATATGGCCATTGTGGCCATCACCGCTGCTGTGGCTTCTCAGGCGTATACAAAATCAAAATCTTTTTATTTCACATAGGCCCAGGTGGGCACTTATAACACGTCGAAAAAGAAGGACGGCTCGGGTAGGTCGCTTCCATGGAGAAGAACCGGCTAGAAACTCCATGGTTACTCTTTTCAAATCATTAGGCATATACAATAACAATATTTTTTCGGTACAGCAATAGTACCCAAATATGGGGGAACAACGTAGGCCCGACAATGGGTCGTTGCTTACTATACAAAGCATACATAAAACAAGATAATTATAATTATAACATACTAGCTGTCCTGCCCAGCTTCGCCCGGGTGAAAAAGTAAAATTTCCTAAAACACGATCGCAGCGCCACCTATCGGGTCCAATTGTGATGTAAGCTATCCTTTCTTTTAAGTTGAATCAAACTGCATACGGCGTACAAATTTGATTGAAATCGGTTATCGCGGACTTCATTGCCATAAAAAAGGTTACAGTGAGTCAATCTTAAAAGAATACATATGCTGTCGCGGACTTCTTTTTAGAACTTTTAAAGAGGAACCATTTCCTGATACACGATATACATATATATAATCACACCTCTTTCCGTAGGGGTAGGCAGAGACCACTTCTTTCCACTTGCTACGATCCTTCTTTCGCTTCGTCCACTTTCATTATTCTCTTCATACATGCTCTTCGGTTTAGGGTACTCTTGACCTGACCTTTTTTTCGTAACAACTGTTTACGCAGCGTAAGCAACGGAAGCTCTCAAAAAGGAATATTTTTCCCCGTTCTTGCAACATTTTTCATTTATGCTTCGCTCCTATTAGTCGTAGCATGATGTTATATAGCCTAAAGCCTTCCTAGAGAAATGGACTATCCAACACAAAAATATTTTTTCAATTCCAACCAGTAGTTCCTTAGATTAGCGCGTTCAAACAAACAAACTGTTCAGCTTTATAATATTAGTATAGATACAGGGATATATAAATAAATAATATATGTTGCCCAACATTATGCAGTAGTGTTGTAGGTCGATATAAGCATACCTTAGGATCATACTTGTAATACAATCTGTCTCCAGTGATGTAATGTTCAGGCGGGTAGAAGTGCATATTTTCCACTAGCGTTTCTACATATTCCGCCGGCTGAGATTCTTCCTCGAAGCGGAAACTAGTTTCTTCAATAGCCTGAAGTAACATAGTAGCAAGATTAACTAAATCCATATATAAATATTCATTGATATTATAAATATCAGTGCTAGTGAGCATGTTTGTTACTCAAACACGCCAAAACGGCTAAACAAAATAAGAGGAAATTTGGAACAGAGATAGATTATTAGCTATTCATAGCTAAAAAAATCTATTATTGATACCAAATTATCTACTTAATTCATAAACGTGATTAAAGTCACAATTCACCTTAATTTCATTGAATATCCTTTCCGAAGGTCCAATTTGCCTAAGCATATTTATGTACGAGAAGATTGCTTCCAAAACCTGAAAAAAAGACAGACAAGTTTAAGACTTAACTCAAATACGTAGGGTATATTTTACAGGCAGTGTTCACAGGGTGTAGTCACCTCGTCAATATGGTCCAAGCCCTCTTTGGTGAGAACCACCTGCGTGGAGAACAGGCTGTACATTGAGGTATAATCAATACCGCTCTCCGAGTTCCCAGTGTAGATACCTAACGCCCAAACTCTATAAACATATTTACATATATAGGTATTTGACATAAGAGAAAATACTCCATAAAGGCGATGAATGAGAGACGACTGCAAACAAAGGAGGATGACTAAGAATAGATAAGACAATTAATGAGTTCGATTCGAGAAGCCTTAATGTAGCATAGCATCAGTAAATGAAGTGAAGAATATGTTTGTCATAATATGTATACGTCACTGATATGTCCATACTATGGACATATCACCATGAAATATCATAGTATGGACATTCCGTTACTTTCTATTTACAATGAGTGAAAAGGTTATTTTAAATCGACCATGCAATTGGTGTCACAACTTACTTCTTCCTCAGATAGGAGAGGAGGCTTCCCTTCCCTTCGTGGCCTAGCAAGTATGATATGTACTGGTGAGGCTTGGACTCGTATTCAGGTATCAGTGACCGCATACACCAAGTCAAGTGGACCTGGAAATGGAACACCAATTACGCACTTCAGACTAGGGGTCAAAGAATTGGAAGCTGATGGCAAGAATCTCCGAATCCTCGGACAAACATCTGCCGCTGAAGGAATCGAATGCGAAACCTCGACATTCGGAGCCGAAGGCTCTGAACACTAAGCGTCAAACACTTATCATATTAAAGTGTAGTTTATATAATTACCTACCTCAGTGGTATCACTGACAGGCTTCACGTAATATATGCTTCGGAACTCCGGAGTAACGGCATCAGGTCGGAAGGAGAACTGGCTGAAGTCCTCGGCTGGCAGCTTGTTGGTGGGGATGCGCCCGAAGGTGTTCACGACGTACTGCTCCAGGGCGGAGAGCTCCATACGAGCCTGAGGTAAAGAGCACATTCATTTACAAGCCTACGTTGGAGTTTTTTATGGCTGCAACCATGTTATGCCTTTATCAACACATCATTAAGATAAACCATTATAGTTGGGGTCTTGCCAATGAGTATAGAGATGTGTATATAAGATGCCCATAAATCTGTTCCCTTTCACTCCTGACAAATTATGGTAGATTAGCTTGTCATAGATACCACGTGTAAAGTTCATAATGAAAACAAGATAACCACAAGTTAATTCTGACTAACAGTAACATCTTCGACAACCATATAGTATTATTTCCGGAAGAAAAACAATACGACTTAAATTGAGTCGCCATGCTTACAATTGCGATAGAGGCAGTGAGGGCCCAAGCCTGCTCAGGCCCCCTGGACAAAATATTTTTCCGCACCTATTGTCACTTCCATACCTATACCTATAACGTGAGCGCGAACGGAAACAGATTGTATCTCAGGGGCGGGTCCCTGACAGATAAAAATTTGTTATGGAAAGCCAAGTAGGCCTGGGCGTGACCCTGGGCAGACGTGTCTGACCTGAACAGCAACGGTCATCCGGTGCGCGCTGTAGTGTCTGCGGCGGAACTCATGTGCGGCTTGATGGAGCTTCTCGTCGTCGCGGATGTCATCACGCAGGCTCTGCAGGTTGCCCCACGTGAACGTGCGCGCCGGGTGGCCCTCGGGGAACAGGCTCGACAGCAGCTGGTCCTTGCGGTTCGAATCCGACGGTGACGCTATCGCGAACTCTAAACATTGAAAGGGCACACTTCACTGTTGTGCAATTTCTCGTTTTTCACTGAAGTACAAAAAAATCTCGCTGACCTACTTGTACTTAAGGAAATAAAAGTAAGCAACATGTTAAATTTATCAGAAATGTTGGTGACACATCCCTCAAGTCCCTATAAAAGGTTCATAATAAGTATAAAGGCCAATTGTTGAAATCGAAGCGTCTATGTTGTACCTACACAAAATTTTAAATTTAAGTTCCTTTTTAGAAATAAAAACAATTGCCGTCTTTATTTCAAATAAATAATTACATTTCGTTGGGCCCCGATAATATCAAACATCAATAATATGATATGGATGGACACAAAAAAAAACTATTTTTTATATATATACAAGTAAGAAAGTAGAATGTAATCGTGTTCGTGATCACCGCAATATTCAAAAATCAATGAAATCTAATAGATATACCAATAATCAAATCCAATTGTCAATTGAGGAAAAACAAGACACGCTCAGATAATATCCTCCTAGTCCTAGCTTTAACGAAATGATAGCGAGGTAAAACATGGGCATTCGCCATCCAATCTCTTAAATCTTCCTTTATCCTACTGCATACGGGTATAAAAGCGAACATTTTCTGCGGCTGTTCGGCAAAATCTACGGAACGGAATTGGTTTAGGGATAAATTTAATATAGAAATGTATCTTCATACATGCTCGTCGGTTTCGAGTACTCTTAAGGTTCCCGTCCTTCAGAGTCCGATCTATTTAATCCAGGTAGTTGGAACGTGGCCTTCCTCTGCCTCTTCTTGCACACACTTTTGCTTAGTGATGAATGTGGACGAAGCGAAAGAGGTATGTAAGTCTAGAGAGAACTGGCGCTCTATACTCTCTGCCTACCCCGTTAGGGACTTGGCGTGATGATATGTGTGTATGTATATATATATATATATGTATATATATATATATATATATATATATATATATATATCAAATAGATTAAGAGCCGTGTTGGCCGAGTGGTTAGTTCCCTGCAACACAATAATTGCAAGTTCGAATCCCGACTGCACTAATTACTCTATCTGAATTTAAGTAAAGTTAGAGACTCGGCATGATGGTACAGTGATTAGTCACACCACGAGCTCTACGGTGAAGGAAAACATCAAGAAAAAGCTGCATATGTTTGAGAAGAAACTCAAAGGCGTAGTCGTGGGAAGTTGTGGGAAGGCGTGAAGATATTTATTAATATTGAACTAACACATAGGATATCTTTATTG
Source organism: Drepana arcuata (assembly GCA_016069955.1). Classification (NCBI taxonomy): domain Eukaryota; kingdom Metazoa; phylum Arthropoda; class Insecta; order Lepidoptera; family Drepanidae; genus Drepana; species Drepana arcuata. The sequence goes on from JACCPG010003560.1 coordinate 27,860, forward strand.
CGTAACAAATTTCATGCGGGTATACATACATGCGGGGATCCTGCTATCTGGAGTAAGTCGGCGATGACCACGGCGACGAGTTTTTAATCTTAGTGAAAATTATGTTATCGCATAAGTGACAAACTGTCTTTACTTATAATAAATTCTTTAAACCTTAAACTTAAATTTGCGAGGCCTAGAGAGTAAATATTTACAGTAACATTAATATCTACAGTAACAATGTACAGATAACAGATAAATCTAGTGAAATGTAAACTATACTAAACCATAATTGTCAGTTCTGAGAACATAAAGTAACACTAAGGTCCGTTCATAGGAGACGGCGATCAATCAGAATGCAGTTGTACCATTGCATTAACGCGTGGGTTTAATATCTTGTATCCTATATCGTACGTAACGTAACGTTAGAATACTTGACGTTACATCATCATTCATAAATACATACTAGACTCATTAAACTAAAATGGCGATTCAGCTTGCCTGTAGCGGAAGTAGATACTCGAGGTGAGATTTATGCTACGCATAATATAATCTATAGACGCCGCTAACTGCGGTGCATCTGATGAATAATACATGTTTATTACAAGTTGTTAGTATTATCTGTCACGTTGTGCACCTTAATTATATCTCTGGCGGAAAGTGGGTGTGTAGGTAATACTTATACACCTCTGCCTACCCCTTCGGGGACCTTTGTGGGAAGGTGATAAAGTGTGGGTAAGTGTGTATATTAGGTGCCAACGTGACAGATGGCGAGTCCATCGCCGTTACTTAAGCACAACTATACATACGCCTTTGAATTTCTTCTCTGGCGTATGCAGGTTTCTTCTCGATGTTTTCCTTCACCGTAAAGCTCGTGGTGTGACTAATCACTGTATTTAAGTTCAGAAAAACTCATTGGTACAGTCGGGGTTCGAACTTGCGACCTTTGCGTCGTAGGCAACTGCTCGAACCACTCGGCCACCATGGCTCCTTAATTGTTGTTATTGTAAATAAATAAAGTACCTAGGAATATATTAATATACTGAATTGACCCTTACCAGACTCGATCGCCTCCCGTTCCCGCTGCATAGCCTCCTTCATCATGAGTGGGCTGACGAAGAACTGGCTGAACATATCCATGGCCTGCGGGAGGTGCTTCTCTTGGATCTCGAAGTAGAACGTCGTAACCTCGCAGTCAGTTGACGCATTGTCTGATCCGCCTTTTTTCTATACATAAGAGGAAAAGCGAACGTTCAGTCTGAAGTATTAAAGTTGGTGAAGTTTCCTAAGAAGATACAGCATAGTGTTTTTTTCAGAAGGATGTGAAAATAATAGGGTTAAGCAGAGAGAATTTAATAGCTATTCCACTGTTCGCTTATAGGTCTCTCCATAATTGTAAAAGCCACTTAATATATAAATATCTATCCCATGCTTTAGATATGGATAAAAATATTGTTAACTCTATGACCCCCCAAAACCATAATGTGTAGGGTTTGCTTATTTCTGATAAAGCTGTTTTCCGTTCGAATACATTTTGCGTGGTGAGACTAATTAAGGTGCCCCCTTTATGACAACTCTACGAGATTGCCCCACTACATAGGTCATTCTTGGATATATTGAGCTTCGATAGAGTTCCTACGGACTAAGCAAACTTTCTCACGGATTATGCATTTTACCAGTTTATGTAGGACTTTCTTTTACAGCTTATACAACTCAATCATAACAAAAATATTTAGTCACCTTGGTGTTTTTTGTAATAACCCTGAGTAAAAATCAATCGAACAATATTTCGTCACGCTTCGACACGAGACAGCGGAATCGTACGTACATTACGAGAGAGAGTACATTAAGAGAGGTAGGGCATAACGGGTTTCCCGTTCGAATTCGGAGCTGCCCGACTGGGGCAGGACCTCCACCTTATAGAAGTCCGTAGCCATCAGGTGGGCCGTATGCTTGTTTGCCACTCTGGTTGTATAAAAAAAAATACATACCTGCAAAAATGTTATAGGTTACCTTGATAAATGAGTCGAACTCATTCTCCTTGGGATATTTCTCGCTGCCCATGAACACCATGTGCTCCACGAAGTGCGCCAACCCTTGGATGTCGGCCGGGTCGCTGTAGCTGCCCACGCCCACACTCAGTGCACACGCCGCCTACACACAATATTCTTGTATAATTATAATACTATAGTTCACACCTTTCCACAAAGACCGCCAAAGGAAAAGGCTGAGGTGTAACAACACCCTCTTTTCGCTGACGGTTCGTGATCTTACAGGTACTACTTACTACGTACTTCAGTTAAGGCTTTAAATTTCATGTCAAAAGTAATCTTTTATCCTTACGGTGTTTTACGGTGACGTTATCATGTGATCAAACCACTGCATTGAAGTTCAGAAAAAAATATTGGTACAGACCACCCGAGGTTCGAACTAGCAATACTGAATTTTAACCACTTTTACTATAAAACTACTCTTCTAATCCTGTGAAGATATATATTATATATAATATTCTATAGATCCAATCTTGACAGAAAGAGAGAAGAGTGTGCTGCATTACAATTTATTTTCGGTTTATAATTTATTCTCATATGAATGACAATATAGGTACTACACGAATATGAGCATGATGTGCAATGTGATTAGTTTAAGTACATATATAATTGTGGTTATCCAATGAGCGTTACAAAATGTCCTTAAAAATCAAGTTGTTGAACTAAGTTGATACCTAGACCTACATTTCAGTAATCTTTCGTAGGTAACATATATACTTCTAATTTCGAAAATAGCTTACTTGTTAACAAAGCTTTTAGATAAAGTACCTACAATATCGTAGTCTACATACAGCGGAAAAAAAATGTGTGAGTTTCGGAGATTGGACTCCATCGTCTGCACGGAGTAGGCAATCACTACTCAAAGTGATTAAAAGTGACAAGTATGTAGTTTGCCATCACGCACCGTGACGAGCTAATTACATATTGGCGATATTCTCACGTTTTTATCACATCACGTTAATATTTATTGTTCTTGGACCGAGTCTCTCTGGACGTAGCGTGTAACAAAGGTATCCTCTAAGGATGAAAACTTATATGGGGAACCAATATTATTATAGATTTAAGATATAAAATCTGTCATATATAGAGAAAATATGGACAACATACTAACACTCCCACCCAAGGTCCTAAGTAATCCTCAAAATAAAGGGGAGAAATAAACAGAGGCGTAACAACACCCTAATTTTGCCGGAAACATATTTAAGTGCCAACGTCACACATGGTGGGTTTCATTCAAGTCTTTGAATGAATGATAAATATCAACATTAATTGTTAATGCGCATACAGGAATAAACAAACCTACGCAATTCCATGATACTATTCAAATACAGAAATCTAAATACAATGCTTAGTACATACAACAAACAGGTGATTATGTATTACTATAGCGTCATACAACTGTATCCAAACTACGTTGTACCTAAGAATCTACAGGACGTATACAGGAACCTAGAGTTCGATAGTCACTTAAATGATTTAAGCAATGGGAAACCGAAAAGACATAATCTACGGAAGATATATATTTTTACTAGTGCGATAGAGACACGCGTATTTGACAACGTTGCGTTCTCTCTTTCGTACATTTGACAAATAATTGAAGTAGCGCGTTATGGTAAGCCCTCGAGCATTTTCGAAATTAATCTTAAAGGAAAAGGCTCTTTACATCCTTGAAATACAGATATACCCCCGGCAGTGTAATGGCAACAATTGCGAACCAAACAAAACTTCACCTCTGGTAGTTTAAGTTTATCATTAGGCCTTGTCGGGGATTACGAAGACAAACACAATCAAGCGATTAGTAAATCAATATGTATTTATTCATACATTTTAATTTGCAATTTAGAGAAACTCGGTAACATCGTCTATTATCTATATTAGCTTTGACCGCAGCCTCGCTCCCACTAATTATGACCATCAATTCGGGTGCACCACCTATTCTCTTTACTCTGAGGACGTGAAGACAATTTGATGATGACAAAACAAACAAAACAACGCCGTGGTGGCCGAGTGGTTTGAGCAGTTGTCTGCGACACTAAGATCACAAGTTCGAATTCCGACTGGACCAATGAGTTTTCTGAACTTAAGTGCAGTGATTAGTCAAACCACGAGCTATACGGTGAAGGAAAACATCGAGAGGAAACCTGCATACGTCTGAGAAGAAATTCAAAGCCGTATGTATATTCGCGCTTGAGTAACGGCGATGGACTCGCCATCTGTTACGTTGGCACCTAATATACCTCTGGCGGAAAGTGGGTGTGTGGGTATTACCTATACACCTCTTCCTGTGAGAAAGCGTGAGGATTTACTATTATTATTCGTATTGGAATTGGAAAACATAGTTATTTAAAAATGCTAATTTCTCTATGACCGTCATCGATTCCAAGTATTTGTATGTCTATTCAGCTCCCACCAGTTTGATGGATCGCTACATGCGTGAAACCGGTGATGTTGAAAGTTGAACAGTTCTACAGCGTACCGTGTCAAGAGAAAGTCCCCCTATTAATATCTTGCAGCGCTTTCTACTTATTCTCTCGCACGCGTTCTTCACTAATATAATAATATTTCGCCTGAAGCCGTTACCCTGCCGAAGGTATGCTATATTAGCTATGGTAATATAAAGTCAAACTATGCATACATACATATTGACCAGAATAAAAGAATAAATTGTGGCTGAAACAAAGCCACGTTTTATATTAGGTGAGGTTCAAACACAATAATGATCTAAGCTATTGTTTGTATAAATCGTCGTGACATAAATCTGTCTGAGTCTGAGATCACTAACCAAAATACCTACTGGTGTAAACTATAAACCGCAATGCTATTATAATTACAACTAGGAATGCATTACGCAGCTGCATAATTATCATGAGAAATATCGTAACACCTTACTAGTTTATGGTTTGTAAGGATTATCAGAAAATGTGTCTATTTAGTACACATATGTCAAATGTCTTTTGTAGTGAAAAATGTGAGGTATTATTGAATGACGGTAATGAACTCGCCATCTGTCACGTTGGCACCTAAATTATATATCGGGCGGAAAGTGGGTGCGTGGCTACTACCTATACACCTCTGCCTACGTGAGGATATTAACATATAGGATATGTTTTACTCCAGAAAAAATCCTATTAAATCAAATTTAACGGTGACTAACCGCGAGATACCACAGCCAGTTCCACATACATTGTTGATAGGTTACAAAGCGTAATATCGCTAACAGATAATGATGAAAAACTAGAGGTAGGCATAGGTACTGATAAAGACGAAGCAGACGTCTATAGCAAGTAGAAAAAGATTGATGTTAAAAATGCTAGGATTTGCATAAAAGAGTTAAAAATATACGGCCAAAATTATATATTATTTGATCCCTCGACCAAAAATACAACTAGCGGTGCCGGCTTTCTCCCGAGTAAAATTCGATTTCTGTGGTATAGTTTAATCTACATTTATTTTCGGAACAAAGCGTATACAATGTGTATAAATTCCGTTCAGCCGTTCTGGCGTGTTTGAGCAACACACATCCATAGATACTCACAGTGAAAACGCAAGTTTTTTTTAGTTTAATTTCATGTATGTGGTGGCCGAGTGGCTCAACTGTACCACTGAGTACAGTGATTCGTTACACCAAGAGCTTTACGGTGAAGGAAAACATCTAGAGGAAACCTGCATACGTTTGAGAATAATTTAAAAAACGTGCATATCTGTCACGTTGGCACATAAAATATCTCTGGCGGTAAGTGGGTTCGTGGGTACTACCTGCGGGCCGGCAGATGTGTATCTCTGCCTACCCCTTCCGGGACCCTTGTTTAGACAAGTATATATATACAAGTGTCCCCGAAGGGGTCGAAACGTCTGAAGTAGAAAGAGAACTGGGGCTCTATTCCCTCTCTATGTCTACCCTACGAGATACTACAAAGGAAGTGAGGAATTACAAAAATAACGTGGTGTAATACACCATATTTTCGTCGGAGATACATATTCATCGATGTTGTCAGAACGCTTTTTTAATTATAGTTTGTTTGAATCTGCACTTTTTGTAAATAAAAAAATATAGGTAGGTACAATTAGCAATAGCTGCATAATGTGAGCCACACGCACCTGTAAGACGGGTAATATTACTTGGTTTTATTGTATAATCGACCACTTCCTTACTATATAGAGTGTGACAGAACACAATCGTGACTTGCAACATCCCTGGTCGGTCCACTTGCTACACTATTAGGGCCGATATCACGGACTATTTAACACTACAATAAAATATAACTGAACTAACTTAAATAAAGTGAATTATAAAGTGACTTTTATCGAAATACGGTGAAAATTATAAAGCAAGCTCTCAAAAAATATCTTACATATTCTTAAAACATCGAAAACCTGCAAACAATCTATAAATATAAAAATTAATGTGTGAAGCTGGGCGAAAATATAAAAGTTGAAAAAAAATTGTTCAAATAAATTCTCGTCTTTTCACGCTGTCACCTAAATATCTCCGGCGAAAAGGTATTACACCACGTAAAATGTACTTTTGATATTCAAGTACCTCGCAGGGTAGACAGAGAGAGTAAATAATAGAGTGCCAGTTCTCTCTCTACTTCGGGCGTATTGTTTTTACCACCATTTACAGTGTAGAACTAAGTTATTGTATATCTACGTTAAATTTATTTTCAATCGACTTTTACTTTATAAGTTACGACATTACCAACAATAGTAAACCTCATTTAAAGCTCAATGCAAAATGATTATTGATTGCGTATTTTTACGTGACAATTATGTTAGTATAGTCCGAATTTCAAAGCCGGCCACGGTCATAGGTCAAGGTCAAGGTCATAACGGCTAGATATTCCAAGAGCAATCATAAATAAGCAAACAAGTACATCAATAAAAGCCAAATAAAAGTTGTTTTGCAACAAAAAAAACTAATTCGGGTGATGAAAAACTTCTTAACTGCATTTATATTCATCTGATACAAATCTAAACTGATTGATATTGATATAACTGCTATTAAAAGTACTTCTGCCCAGAGGTAAATCAACAATAGATGATTGAATTGGCAACCAAATTGGTAGGTCCAAGTTTGAAGAGCAATGTTTTTAAGAAAATCTAAGTTGTCATGGGTCTATGAAAACTACAAACTATTTAAAATTTTAGGAGGAGGCACACAGACAATTGTCACTTTTATTGTTGTGAGAATTTTATATATTATGTGACTAGCTGACCCAGCGAACATGGTACAGCCCAAGTCAATTGTTGTAGTGATAGTTTTTTTTAACTAAGCAACCCTGTATTTAACGATTTGCTGAATAAATATTATATTATAGTTCTGGAGTGGTGACCCAAATGGAGAAAACAACCCCAGTTTGGTTTATTTATATAGATATTAAATTAACAGTGTCTATATGTGTTCTTGATAGATTCACACTCTTGAAAAGTTGTGGCAATATTATATTAGATTAAGGTACCCATTATGGTATGACCCATTAGTAGAATTATTATAATATTGGTTTTCTTTATCAAAGTATGTTCATAAAGATTATACACATGAGATTTTAGATATTATAACAGTTCTATAATTTTACTTAACAAGAGGTAGTTTAGAACTAGAATTCACTTACCAACTTCTCTTCATCAAATTCACTACGGGTTTTTGTGCCATGGTGGTCACTGGTTGCCGACTGGCCTGATTTGCTGCCATCACTTTCAGGGTCTGTAGTGTCATCAGAACCACTTGTCTCCTCCTCACTAGAGCTGATCTCTTCTGTGGCAGCAGGGCGGCTTGGATCTGATATTAACAGTGCAGTAAGGCCATTTTCTAGCCTTACAACCCTGAGAAATTTAATTAGGAAACATTTGTGCTTTATAATAATAAGTATACAGGTAATAATAAGGTGTAATAATATTATGGGTAGGGAAAATGGACTGATATATATGAAATAGAAAATATTAATATTAATATTTCTAGAGATACATTAAGGAATGATATATTAGTAACATTTTTAACATTCAACCCAATAGCTGGTCCCAATAGTACTAGAAATTTATATACCATTTGTTTAAATTGCAAGTGCAAAACATTATCAAGCGTATAAATAATTTCAAACTATAACAATATTTTTTTATCTTTCAAACAAACCTAAAATATTTTTTAAACTTATGAGTTCTAAAGCAGACTATTGTTGATCGCAAAATGATATTTTGGTTTTAGCAACCACTACTATTGCTACAACTATATTTATTTCAAATCGAGCATAATAATCAGCGGATATTCCTTCAAACTCACTTGTACAGCTTTTTATCTGCTTCTGATTTGATGGGTTCTGTAAGCACATCGACTTTCTCCTTCCTCATAGGCATGGCTGCCTCAGATTTACCGCGACTGTTGCCTTTGAACACCTTTACCTCGGGCCTAAACTTAGGAGCTTTATGGAAACCACTTCTTTTAGACATTGCAAGAACTATGTGTTTCGTCTGCAGATAACCAGATGTTTTTTGAATAAATATGGACAAAAATTTTGACATTTATTGAACGCATGGGATGGTGTTGCAATAAGTAAGAAATAGCAAAAAAAAATTCCTTGCCACAATTCTATTTAGTCGAGTAAACACTATTTCCCTTCCATAGAAATAGTAGACATTGTCAGGGGCGTAAACGGCGAAAGTAAAATACCTAAACTACTGCTTATAGCGAGAGCTCATTAACGATATGGCGAGATATATTTAAATAATAATAAATACCTGGGACAATTCCACAAAATTGACCTGGCCCCAAATTAAGCAAAGCTTGTGTTATGGTAACTAGACAACGATATATTTACTTATATAGATAGATATATACTTAAATACATAGGACATCCAAGACTAAGGTACAAATATGTTTTTTTTTTTACATTACATATTAGAGACATAGAAATAATATTTATAGTATTAATTTGACTGAGACTAATTTGGCTAGTATCCATGTCGTCAATTTGTTAACTTAATAAGTAAACATAGTTTTAATAAACACGATAAATGTCAAATGCAAGTTTCAAAACTTTGAACTTAACGCTTTGCAAAAATTTTGGTAACGCTTACTGTAGGTCTTTGTTTTAGCATACTCTATTAATTACATTATTAATCAAGGAAATACGGTATTACAAAATGGATCAATCATATTCAGGGAGTGATATATCATTATCACCTTCGCAAATACTGGAAAGATTACAAGTGCTAAGACAGTTGCAGCTACTACAGCGCGGGAAATTACAGAAACAACGTTTACAATACCAAGAATCTTCTGAGACTTCTTCTAGTATCACTGAAATAGTGAGCCATTTTAGTAACAGCAAGAGTTATAATACATTTCGTAGTTTATTACAATCTTCTAGTGATGTGTCCAATGAAGTGACACCGCGGCACAATACGAGTGATTTATCGCAAAAGGTGAAAGAGAAAGATCTAATTGAAGGGGTTTCCATATTGAATTTATCGCAGGAATCCGAATTTGTTATTAGTTCACCTGTATCAAGCACCACCCAAACGTCTGCATCATCTAGGATACAAGAGTTGAAAAATAGTGAAGATGTTAAATCCGCGTCGGCGACTAGTGCGAAGCCATTTCTAAAAAAGCATATTTCTCTAGATGAAATGCCTATATTGTCTCCAAAACGAGATTTTGAATCGTTAATTGTTGAAAAGTTACAAAGTGAAAAGAATACTGTTAAATCAACTAGTCCTAAAAATACGACAGTTGCTCATAATAAGAAACCATTCCTCAGGCGTGGAGAAGGAATGGCTCGTTTTGGTTTGAACAAGGAAAAACTTGTTATACAAAACACTAAATCCTTGCCATGGAAGAGGAAAAGCTTTGACAAAGCAATACAATCTCCAATCAAAGCTTTAAAACAAAATATGAAAGTTAATGTGAATGCGGTGACAGAACCAAAATCACCACTTGTTATCAAAAAACATGTCCAACTCAAAAGTAAGTGTACTGACCTAAAAGAAAACCATATTAAAGAAGCTAAAATCTGTAATGAACACTCTATATTGGATGACAATGTTAAAAGTCAACCAACAGACCTTATTAATCGTAATTTACCAGTATTTAATCAATCACCCCAATGTATTATTGAACTACCCAAGGGGAAACATCCCTTACAAGCAAATAAAGGTAAAACTTGGGCTGCAGTTTTGACAAAAGAACAGAATGACTTTCTGAGACAGTTGAAGCAAAGTGATTATTACAAGAATTTTGCTTCTCCGGCAAAAAGTACAGTTTCAGATGTAAGCTGCGATGAAAACATTTCCAGGGTTAGACAGGAAAGAGAAACAGCAGAGCAAAACATGTTTGAACTTCTTGAGAACAAAGTATGTAATGAAAGCTTTCACTTAGAAAATTCTTTCTTCACAAAATTTCTTAACCGAAACAGATTGGAGTGCTCAGGTGAAAGCACTCCTTTAATAATGCAGAAATGTCTATCTGACAATCCGGGTCTGATGCACATAGTACCTCCTCTGACTCTGAAGGGAGATAATGGCATGTGCCAAAGTGATGCTGATACTTGTGATTACACAGACTGTAGTAGTGATGCTTGCTCCTCTGCCTCTAGTTGCTGTTCCTGCAAAACTGTTGAGACAGCTGCCAACCAAATGAACTCCAAGAAACTCAAAAAAGTTCCTGATAAATATATAAATGCCAATAAGAGAAAGGAGGTAAATAAAGAAGTAGATAAAAGTAGCAACAGTCAAAATGACACGGTGACAGAAGACACTGTCATGAAAGCTAATATGGCAGAAATGAATGCCAAATTAGTAACTACAAGTGAGCTTCTAAAAGAAAGACTATCTGAGTTAGAAGATGAAATTGAAACATTTAGAAGAGAAAATGCCAACTTGATAAAACATAGGGAAGAAGTGGAAGTTGAGAGGCACAAGTTTTATGAAGAGAAAAGTGCCTTTGAACAAAAGTTTAATGAAGAAAAAATCTTGTCAGAATACTACTTAGCAGAGGAAAAAGAAAAACTCAATAAGCAGAAACAAACATATGAACGCTATGTCAGAGAAATAAGAGGAAGGTTGAATAAAAAAGATAAAGATGAAGTACTTAATCTGAAGAAAGAAATTAATGATTTGAAAGAGGAAATTAGGTTAAAAGATGCCAAATCAACTTCAACAATAGCCAGACTACGTAATCAAATAAAAATTATCGAAAAAGAAAAGAAAGACCTGCTGGATCAGGTTGAGAAACTGAAAAAGGAAAACAGAAGGATACAACACAGCAATGAAATGACCAGGAGGCTAACAAACATGAAATATCTTGCTGAAATCAACAAAAAGTTGACACACATGGCCTCTAAAGAAACTCACTCTGAAGTTGATATAGACCCAGATATTAAATACAAAGCATTTGAAATTGAAAGACAGAGCAGAAGTAGAAAAGCCCAGCCAGTTGAGAAATGTAACATAAGACAAAGAGCTAAAAGTGTCCCAAATCTGAAAGTCACTTCTAGATATGCAAAATATTTCAGTCAAAGAGATGCAGTCAGTTCAGTGGAGCCTAACATTACACTGAATATAGAAGCCAGAAATGATCTGCACTCCCTCTCTGATGAAGATGTCAGAGATTACAATGACTTGGATAATTCAGGTTCATTGACTGAAAAAGTAGCTTCAGATACTGATGAAAATAACTTGGAAAAATTATATCTGGAAACATTTAAGACCTCTCATAGAAGTACTAGACCAGATAATACCAAATCCAGTGTTAATTCTGATAACCAAGATTACATAGAAAACAATGTTAGCTTTTTTATTCAAAAACCTAATGCTAGAGGTAATTCACTGAGAGATTCTAAATCACCCATACAATCAACATCACCTTATCTGACCTACAGTGGGTCTATATCTAACAGATCAAAGTCTCAGTTTTCAATGTTAGATCATAAAGTAAGTGCTAGAGACTCTCCGATTAACTCTTTGAGCTCTGCTGAATATTCAAATATTTCCGAGTCAAATTCTCACAAGAGATGCAAATCTCCTGGCACCAGTAATCCATCATCACAGAGGTCTGCCACAGTGATACACAAAGATCAATATAGGGATAAGTTAATGACAATAAGTCCAGAGCCTTCAGCAACCACCAGTAAAACAAGTTTAACAAAAACCAATTTAAATCCTACTGAGATAAAGAAGCCTGATGGATCACGGGAACTCAGGTTCCCGAATGGTAATGTGAAGCATATTTCAGCTGATGGGAAATATAGCAAATTTGTTTATTACAATGGTGATATTAAAGAGAACTTTTACAATGAGGGCCGGATAAAATATTTCTATGAGGAAACAAAGACATATCATACCACACATGCTGATGGGCTGGAGGTGTTGGAATTCCCAGAGTATGTACTGAATATTTTTTTAATACAATATATTTTAAGATTATAAGCTCTTGACTGAAACATGAGGGCGCTATTTTGATCCCCATTATAGATGATTTATACAAATATGCAAGCAGTAGTAATTAGTATTCCATATAAATTCATAGCACTTATAGAGAGTAGTTCCATCATAAGAAAACTAATATATGATTGGTTTGTCAGAAACTTAAATAAGCTTATTTGTTCTAGTGGTCAAGTTGAGAAGAGATACAAGGACGGTTCTTCTGAGATACGCCTGCCGAATGGCAGTGTGCGCTACTTTGACCCGAAGAATAAACACGTGCGTGAAGAGTGGCGCTTTCCCGACGGCGCCGCGCTCACTGTGTCAGCCAGCGGGGAGCAGCGGATAGTCTTCGGCAACGGACAGGTCGAAGTTCACGCCAAGGACCATAAGGTATGTCTCACTAGAAGTAGTATTAAAGTTAATGTTTCTACACTTGAAGTATTATTAGCAATCAATCAACCAAGACTGGAAATATCACTATATTGTAGAATCTAAACAATGAAATTGTAATTAAACTCACTAATATGCTCTTTATTGGTTAAAAATTTGTTATATAGCCGTGGTGACCGAGTGGTTCCACTTGCGACACAAAGATTGCGAGTTCGAATCCGAATATTCATAACCATATATATTGAGCTTGAAAAGCGGCGGTGGATCTGTCATGTTGGTACCTAGATATATCTCTAGCGAAAGCTGGTTGCAAACAGCCGTGGTGGCCTCGGAAACCTCAAACCTGACCTAAACCTAGTCTACAACTCAATGATTGCTATCACATCTGCTTACTCTGCGCGATGATATAAATTCATAGATATAAATTTTTATAATATATAAATTGTAAATTCTTTTTCTTCCAGCGCAGAGAATTTCCTGACGGCACGGTGAAGTTAGTGTATAATGACGGTACTTCGGAAACTCGGTATGCATCCGGGCGCGTGCGCATCAAAGACAAACACGGCACTCTAATTATGGACTCTGCTCCAGGTTGACAACTAACATACACTTTGTTACTATGGTTTTGACGTTATTAGAAAACTTT
>JACCPG010003561.1:0-12210 GCA_016069955.1 Drepana arcuata
GAATTACTTCTCAGACATATGCAGATTCCCTCTGGGTGATTTCCTTCACCGTAAAGCTCGTGGTGTGACTGCCAATACCCTGCGTTACCCTTAGCGTTGTAAGCCTTAGGCTTCGAGAGGGAACTTGCATATGTCTGAGAAGCACTTCATAGATTGACCTGACAGGTCGCTACCATTCTTGTACGATTATTAATTCCAAAATACCTATTTTATATAACATCTGTTAGCTTTGAGACTGGTCTGGTTTTTTTAATACACTTTTACATAACAAGTCGTATAAGTTTATTCATCCCAACTTTTATATTTTCTCGTAGTCTCGCATATATCGGCTGAACGTATTCAAATGCCGTTTGAATTGTCATGTCTAACACACAATTTACAATTTATTACATATTTATTAGCTGTGACTCGTCGTTTTATTTTAATTTCATATTATATATGAAAATTGGATCATGAATATACTTGATGCAAAATGTACGTAGCTAAAGTAATAATACAATATAAACTGTCAGCCAAAATCGGTGCCGATATCTGCCGGAACAATCAGACGGATAAATATTTTTTGGAAGTTATGTTTCAAAACAAGATTGTATTCTTGATATCAGTTCCGTATATGTCACATTATGCATATTGAAAAAACAGCTGTTATATTGATGCTACAAGCAGACACTTCAATTTTATTAATTAGTAGATATTCTATACAAATAAATAAAATTGGAGTGTCTGTTTGTAGTATTAAAATAACCGCTTTTTATTAACTGCGGATGTATACACGGTACATATACCAAAATATCATTTTTTACAGTTTTTGTCTGTCTGTTCGTTCCAGCTAATCTCTGAAACGGCTGGGCCGATTTTGACGGGATTTTCACTGGCAGATAGCTGATATAACAAGGATATTTTATTTTAGAAACTGAACAATATGTTTTTGTTAAATTCCACGTGAACGAAGTCGAGGGCACGGCTAGTAATAATAAATAAGCTAATAAATAAAATCGAATATCTGGTAATTTAGACATCTTACGTGTCAGGATATACCATACTGACCAGGCACAATTTCACGGTAGCGTTGGCAAAAACGTGAGAGATAATTAATATATTTTAATGGAAGTGTGTAAAAGAGGCTTACAATCGTCCCACACTTGTCTAGATAAGCGACCGATTACCTAATTATTGTCGGCGTTGCGTAATGCGTATTTTATTAATTACCAGTTATCTTATTTTACTAATCCAGTCTATTGATATATTATCACAAGTGGAACCGTGACTTGGAAACAACACTAAGTCGATTAGATGATAAATACAAAGTATCGAACATATTTAGGCGGAATCATAAATGAATTATAATTTATTTTAATTTATTATAAAGTAGAACTTGATTAAATCTTTCAATTATATATGCCTGGATTTGGACCCTGAACACACGATTTAGTATCAAGCGATGAGCAAAACACGTGATGATAATCGCTTTTCATAGATATTCTTGGTGGCAAAGTGTAGATAAACTATATCTATATGTCTCAATATTTGAACTTCTTCATATCTTTAAGTCCTACTTTACCAGAGACAACGAAGGAGTTGACAGAACACTTTTTTAATACCAAATTTATCTTTATACGGGATATATACTAGACGTATCCCGTAGTTTCACCCTCGTAAAATTTGCTTTCATTGGTAGATATGTTAGCTTTTTTTTTATACAACAATAGTGGCAAAATAGCATACGGTCCACCTGATGGAAAACGGTTACCGTAGCCTATTTACGCTCACAATACCGTAGTATCACTTGCGCGTTGCCACTCGTTCGGAGAGTTATACTCTGTTGGCAGTATAATAGGACTAATCCCTCTGCTGCTAACACAATATTACAATCCTCCTCCCTCCCCAAGGAGCTCATTACTGAAAACCTTCCATCCTTCTTTCTCATCCTTGGAGATCCAGATCCATTGGTAAATACATGGCTAACAATCTGTGTCAAATTTAAACCGAACTTTTCTATCATAGTAATCCTGGTCCGCCCGCTGTTTTACTGAAGTTTCATTCTTACGGCCGGTTCACACATGTCTCAGTTTTACTGTTCCGTTTTATCGTGTACGTTATTTTTTCGTCGATGGCGTATGTAGTTGTATGAGCGACTTCACACATGACACAGTATTCTGTATACAGTAAAAAATATCGTTCCGTGAAAAAATTACATTCCGTTTTGTCATCGAATACTGGACGACGGAACAGTAATAATATACGGATACGTAGAATTTTAACGGCTAGAGCGGTGTGTGCTGGGGGAGGGGGAGAGATGCGACAGGTTTTGACTCGCACGCATTTGATCTTTGGGCCATTAGTGGATGCTGCCAATAACGTCGAATCTTCCTTCTCCGACGATAGTACCAATACAACTCTACAGCGTCCATCCTTCTAGAATGGCGGCGGTATACTGAGAGTTTTCTGTTCACATATCGCACCCAGTAATGACTGATCCGTTGAACGTTATACGGTGCATGTGTGAACAAAGCATAAATTTATGACGTATCCGTTAAAAACGTACCAGTAAAACGGACTCCCATGTGTGAACGGGCCGTTACTGTCGATTTATTCAATTAAAATAAAACTACCGGAAATACAAAAAATATTATTAGATTTATTTTATTTTTCAAGTCGGGTATTTACCAATTATTTTCAGGTATTATCATGAGGTCATACAGACCTCATGCAGGAGGTCTGTTCGTTTCTCGGTTGTCGTGATCCACCTTCCGTCTTCCAACATATTGAACGAAAACCAGAATTGATAATCCTTAAGCCCTGCCAACTATTAGTACATATTCAAATTGAGAACGCCGAGTGAAAAAAAATTCCACACTTCAATGGCAAAATAAACTATCACACCGCTTCTACGTGCGTCTGTTTGACTACGTCATACCTAATCTAATTTGGCAACTCAATGTTCACATATTTGGGGACTTCCCCGTTTGCATAAAGAATATAGTAGATATTTTTTTCGTCGACTTGAACCGTTTTTTTTTAATCTCTTGGTTAGTTCACATACCGTTATTGACAATATGTTTTAGGACAAGATGACCTATTTTGGGCAGAGCCATTTTCAGTAATTAATAGCCATAACTATGATTACTCCAGACGTGATTATTCTAGACGTGGTCAGCTTCACACCCCGGTCCTATACTAATGAATTTTCTTATAACTGAAGTACAGCTCGCGCGATAAGAGTTTGGCTTTGACCGTTATTGCTTAGAAATCAGAAATTGGGTATCAACGGGCAATTAGCGGGGTGCGGGGCGGGTGTGTAGGCGCACGCGGTGCTCTGATTGGCGCTCCATTCGTTCCCTGCCTCTCGCACCGATACGACGTACCGCGCACTCCTGTTGTACAATCACGTTCACAAGTGAATTGCTATTTTCGTTAATTGTTTATTGTTGTCGATTGTTATTATTTGTTGAGTTTGTTTGTTTAAGTTGTCAGTAATTTTTTTTTTTTGTTAAATACTAAAAAGGTGTTTGAAAATGCGTAAAAAAAACATTGTTTTAAAAAGGCAAGCACGGAAAATGATATATGACGTGAATTGCTTTTTAAAGAAAGAAGCTGACGAATGTATCGATTCATTGAAGCAAATTCGAAGTCAGATTGAGGAAGTTGCTACTTTACTCAGTCAGTCGGAGAATAACCAAACTATACAGACTATGCAGGTAATGAAAACGGAAACTGTTTCTAAATTAAATTGTGTAGTCAGTAAATTAGCTCAAATTCAAAAGCGGACATCGGAGGCCACTAAGACTTCAATTGGCACTGTAAAAAATATCGCAAGTCAAGCCAAGAGTTCCGATTTGCTAATTACTTTCAGAACACCTGGAAAAAAACGGCCCAGAGCTAAACCCGTTACCAATATTGATAATTTTGACTAAGGTGTTATAAAAAGATGTATACACAATTATTGTGTGCGTGACAGTACCCATGCGCAGTAATGCCCTCCACCCGAAGGTCAAAGCCAAACTCTCGCCGCGCGATCTGTACCTAGACTGATTTTTCTACTCGACGTTCTTGTTCTCGTGTCGTTGTTTTTCGGGGCCCTAGTGCAAATAAAATTGTAAAAGGTTCCATAATGGACTGTATAGTAACCTATAGACTAACCTGGCTCTCACTGCTTCAGTCTTATGACGTCTGAATGTACCCAAAGCGACTACAAATGACTAACCTCCGCCAAAAAGCTGAAACACTGCACCTTGCGCTGCCATATTGCCATATTGCTATATAAGAATATCAGAAGACGAAACCATAGTATAAAGAGAGGGAGTAAGTAGGCTATCTCCGGCCCAATTCTCGATATAATTGCCTACTGTCTTAGGGTTGTCACTTTTAGCTAAATATTAGGCGCGGCTGTTCGCGCTTCGCGCAGCCACTGAAGGCGTCTGAAATAAAAAGCACATTTAATATACATTAGGTATCTATAATAAAAAATGAATAAAGTGAATGAAATATTATCATTAAAAGAAATAAAAACAACATTAAAAACTAACGACTGTCTCTTAGACTATAATCGAATTTGTTGTTATGATTCGAACTTTGTTTTATATGTATTTGATTTACTATTAGTCAATTAGGTATTCGTACATACTTATTTTGAATTACGATTTTCTGTAATTACTATACCTACAATACTGAGAAATCGGCATAACTAAACGTAAACAAAGAAATAGCGGCAAACCAATTGCCAGATCAAAAGTACCTAATACATTCTAGTAGGAAATTAGGCCTACCTACCTACTTCCTATGTGATAGAAAACTAATACAAACAAAAAATATGTAAGTACGTAGGTCTCTCTCCTCTCTCGTAGATCTCATCACCAAGTAAAATTATATTATGCTAGAATAAGTGACTAACTTACCTTTCCTGTTCAATAGGTAATCTGAACAGAGACAGGTCTGGAATCGATGAATTATTAAGACACCCAAACACACAGCAATACGTTCTTCTGCGATTATCAGACATTTTGATGATGATATTGATGAATAAATCATTTAGCGGTGCCGAAAAGCCGTGACGCGCGCGCGAACCTCGTGCAGTGTTAGCCCCGACTGGCGCACTGAGAAACGGGTCGAGATTTTGTTAAAGTGTGCGTGCGTCGACACATAGATACAATAGCGCACACATACAAGTCGCGCGCGGTGCGTTTGTATGAAGATAACCTACTTGCTCTCTTTATACTATGACGAAACTGCTCATCTGATTATGATAATCGCACAGACACGCAAACGTCACAACAAGACCAGCCGGCAGGGTTGCCAAAGCTAATTCATCCAAATCCCCAAAAATCCTGATCGAATTCCCCAAATTTGGGGATAAAAATCCGCTGATTCCCCACAAATTCCCCTCAAGTTTTTTATAAAATGAAACTATAATCAATTATTTAAATAATATTTATTGTTTAACTTTTATATATTTTTCCATATATTAGTCGAAAGCATTTTGTTCGAAGGGTTAAACTTGACACTGCCGCCCAGTTTTTTAATCCCTTCCCTCGTAGCCATTAATGATACAACAGTATCTGTATTCAATCTATTGCGGTTGTCAGTTTTTAAATTTTTAAGGACACTAAATTTGCGCTCGACTGATGCATTTGAAAATGGCAATATCAGCAATAATGAAATAACAATTTTTATGTTTGAGAACAGGTATTCTCCCGCAGCGTTTTTCATGCAAAACACTTTACCCCGGTAACATTCAGCATCAATGTTATCTCCATGAACTTCAAGCCCATGTTGATGAAAATCCAGCATAGCGTGAGCTCGCCACTCATCGTCCAATTTTTGTGCTGTCACAAATTTATAAAGCACTGGAAATCGCTTCAGTACAGGCACCAGTGATTTAATTTTAAACTGTTGAGCTTCTAATGGATTTAAAACAGATATAATAGAAAATAAAGGATCTCCGAAATCAAATCGCTTAATTATGTCCGACGTAAATTCCATATAAAATTCTTGGCATGTCTTATAGAAATCTGCAATAGCTGCACGAGGTACATTTTCACCTTTATCAAATCTTCCACACTTTCTCCAGCCTGTAATCCTATATATATTTCGTCTAAACCTAGCAAGTGTGTTGAATTTCTAAAGTCAGCATTTAAAATATTAGCACACGACTTTATGTAGCTCATTTTCATGAAAGTAGCAGACAGTGTTTTCAAAAGATTTTCTACTTCTGGTTTCAATTTGTAAAGAAGGGATGTTTCTGATTGAAACAAGGTGTTGAAGCTCGTTGCCTGTGAAAGTACATAAGACATGAATTCTAAATATACGACAGTGAATTGGTTGTTTATTGTAATGAGCATTTCTTCGGTAGTCTTCGATGGATCAGTGAACACTGTTTCTGTCAAGTAGGCTTTTAATGGAATATATTACTCTAACACACGGTCTACACACGCTTTCAGGGACAGCCAGCAAGTCTGAGCTGGCGCGAGAATTTTGTGTATTTCCACTTGAAAGAATTACTGAAACTCTTTCAGTTTAATTTGCCTTTTTGAACTTCTACTGAAGTGCGCTCCAACAGAACGCAAGAAATCTTCAACATTTCGGGGTAATTTGAGGCAAGCTTTCGATGATGATAAGTGTATCATGTGACAGGAGCATTTCACTAGAGCAATGTGAGGTAAATCGTTCTTAAGAAGAGCAAAAACGGAACTATGTTCGCCAACCATTACGTTTGTGGTGTCAGAACTAAATCCAACCATGTTTTCTATGGGAATGTTTTTATTTAGAAGCATTTGTTTTAAACAGTCATACAGTCCCGCAGCAGTTCCTGATGACACTTCCACCATATCCAAAAACAAATTTTCTACCCGATTGGTGTTTTCATCATAGATTACAACAGTAAAACAGCATTGTTTTAAAGAGCTCTGATCCGTCGTTTCATCCATAATTAATGAGAAGAATTTTTTTTCTGTACGTAATTTTTGATTTATATCTTCTAAAAATGTGTTTCCTAAAACATTCTTAAGTATAGCTGTTGCTTTGGCTCTGTGTAAATTTGTGTTCTTAGCTATAGCTGAATCTGAAAAAATATCTTTACAGAGCGGACCCAAGGTATCCATGAATGATATTGGGATATTATTTTCAGCCAACGCTCCGGCTAGTTTAAATTCAGCTTTTCGAACATTTATGTCTAAATCCGTCACTGGCAAGTACATTGAAAGTTTGGGAACGTTCTTTATTTCCGATACTTTTTTTTATGGCGTTCTGAATTCATATGTCGAATCAGATCACTTTTATGCGCTAGGATCGACACCGAACAGAGTTTACAATTTGCTAAATCATTTCCATCTCTCATATTCGAATCTTTGCATAACCAGCTTGAGAAGTTTGGTTCTTTAAGCCACAAATCATTAAATTTATTCAAGCGTTTTATTTTTAGGATCTGTGTACTATTTGACTCACTTGTCGTCAAATCTACTGAAGTCAAACTTGAACTTGGAGCGGCATTTCCTTCTGTACTAGAAGTTGACGCCTCCGATAACTCGAGCTCAGATTCTCTTTTACGTTTAAGCTAAAAAAAAACTAGGTAAATTAACCGGATAAATAACAAAGTTTGTGCGCAGCAAAAACATATATTGTATTAGGTTTAATTGCCTTACCTTAGGATTATCTTCTTTATTTTTGTTTTGACCTTTTAATAACCATTTTTCCATATTTACACAAAATCGTATCGTTACTTTGCGACAGAAACAAACACAACTTTTTAAACTTGGATCTACTAATTAACTACAAACAACAACGCACGAAGCCAATGCATGCATTACATGTCCGATCATCTATTTATTAGTCACAAAACAAAACATTTAATAAAGGAGAAAAAGGGAATCCCCTGATCAAAGACAAGACAGACAACTGACAAACTAGGGATGTGCCATACATAGAGATGTGCAATTACCGGTATTTTAACGGTATTGTAACTTGAGATTCCCCGCAGTTTGGGGAATTCCCCACAGATTGGCAACGCTGCCAGCCGGCTAACGCCGCTTGCCACTTTACGGGTCAGTCACAGTATGCCAGCCGCCGGCTTCTAGCGTGTCTTGGCGTTGAGCAACTGGCGCGATAATACTATTTACATTCACGCGCTTGTGCATCACGTAGACAACTTGTGTTATATCTAGTGTGGATTAGTGAATGAATGGATCAATTTCACAAAATGGACAGCGAAACTTCTGAGACCAATTCGACGTCCCTAGTGGAAGATGCTTTGAATATATCCTTCAAAGACATCTGCTACTCAGTGGGAGGTGGACTCCTAGTCAAAGGTACATACGCGAGCCTTAGTTCGATCACAAGTATTGTATTAATCAGTATCAACTGATAATGTAATTAATTAGCAGTACATTTTTGCGTTAATAAGCAAATCAGAATTTGTATGGGTGTTTTTATTCTATGTTAAACTTTTCATTTTATTTTAATTGTTACGGTGCCAAGTTATGATAGGTATGCTAATGTAATGAATTTATAACCAGTTCAAATATCATAATTTATACAAAATTATGTTCGGTAGTTTTATGTCGTTGTTAGTAGTTGTTGTTAGTATAGATATAACGATATTTATTTTAGAGCCGTGGTGGCCGAGTGGTTCGAGCAGTTGCCTGCTACGCAAAGGTTGCAAGTTCGAATCCCGACTGTGCCAATGAGTTTTTCTAAACTTAAGTGCAGTGATTAATCACACCACGAGCTTTACGGTGATGGAAAACATCGAGAGGAAACCTGCATACATCTGAGAAGAATTCAGGAAACTATGTGTATAGTCGTGCTGAAGTAACGGCGATGGACTCGCCATCTGTCACATTGGCACCTAATATACCTCTGGCGGAAAGTGGGTGTGTGGGTATTACCTATACACCTCTGCCTACCCCTTCGGGGACCCTTGTGGGAAGGCGTGAGGATATATATATATATAGGTATTATTATTTTATTCCAGAAATAAAAACCAGTCGATACATAGGTACGCCGCATAATAAAGTTAATATCTCTGTTACTCGTAATAAAATAATATAACCTTCGTTTATATTAAACATAATTTACATACATAAAACCTTCACGGGTTTGTGCACAATAATGAAGAAACTACATTATATTTTTAAATGATGAATTTTTTCGCAAATTGCAACTTATCTAATTATTTTTTCTTTTGTACAGGTCAAAGCGTTTGTGGGAAGACGTATAAAAAAAATAGTTATAAAATACATACAGTGAATTAATTGTAAGATTAGGTTCGCCACCCGGTAGAGAAAGGGGCTAAATAGCAACGGTTTCACCCCTCACGGAATGCAATTAACGTATCCGGTGTGGATTTCTCCGCTATTACGTAGATTGAGCATTTCCACCCTTTCGAGCACTATGTTCTCTCGTCCCACTCTGGCCAATGATACCAAGTTAGACACGACTTAGGCAGTGACCGCAGAGTTTTGCGATGTCGCTTATCACCAACTGTTCGCCTCATTTAATATTATTCAAGCACCACAGTCCCTATAGTTTCACTAATATCATATGAATGACTTATTTCCGCATTAAAACCGTCTAAAATTTATTTTTATAGGTGAATTCAGTTCCTCTAGCACAACTTTAGACACGTCTTTGAACTTTCTTCACAAACGCAGGTCTTCTTACGATTCCCTGTACCGTAAAGCTCTTTGTGTGACTAATCACTTAAGGTTAAACACATTAATGCAGTCGGAGCTCGAACATACAATGTTTCTTTTGCAAGCAACTACTCAAACCTCTCGGCCACCACGACTCCAACAATATTATCATTAAATCTGATGTTTATGTCGTTAACTACGACAACATACCTACTTATCAACTCACTGACAGCACGAAACGCAGCAGAGCGCGTTTTTATATAGTATATGTGTAATAGTACAATTAGTTACTGGGGTTACTACTTAACCTGAGTGATTAATTTAACGAAATTACATGACACATGGCTTGTTATGTGTATACAACGGCTCTGTTTATGACATAATTAAAGCCGTAAATGAAACACGTTTAGAAACACCTTCGATTAGAATCTACCTGGGAAGGAAACGTATATTAAAATGTGTATCATCTCTTCATAGTACGAGCATGTTTACTTAGTATCTTTTATTAGCCGGTTTGTTTATAAAACTGACACTGGTATATTAGGAATTTAGCTAGACGGATAATATTTTTCATCAGTTACAATTTATAAGGAAAACTATGTATAAGCATTTCACTTATATTTTTTATTTATGGGAATAACAAATATTATTAATGTTATGAAAGTGTACGTTTATATGTGTTATTTTTTTTACTGAAAAACATGCTTTCAGTTTCGGGTGAAATTTTGAGCGTAGCTTAGCTTATATTCGAAATTCGCTGTTTGCAAATCTTACATATTTTATTGTCCATCAACCGCAGATGAAGCTAGTATTGTCCAAGCTAAAAACAGACTACGGAAGAATAAAGTGTACAATCTTAGATAATTGTTTTCGATGTGCATTTATTTGTAGTAAGTTAAACGAGTGTTAGTCCTTACGGAGATTTTTTCGTTTCATACTTGTACCAGGCCAGCAAAAACTTCAGGAAGCATTGTATAGCCTCGGCATTCTAATGCTATTTGCAAACGAAATGTAGATCAAACGGTTGTCAAGGCAATATGCAAAAAAAAACTGTTTTTCGAGGGTGAAATCTACTATAGGTACCCGACCGTCCTATGTCAATGAGTGATAATAGTTTTTATTATATTAATGCCCTCCCACAAGAGTCCCCGAAGGGGGTAGGCAGAGGTGAGTAGGTAATACGTGACAAATGGCGAGTCCATCGCCGTTACTCAAGCACGACTATACATACGCCTTTGAATTTCTTCTGCGACGTATGCAGGTTTCCTCACGATGTTTTCCTTCACCGTAAAGCTCGTGGTGTGACTAATCACTGTACTTAAGTTCAGAAAAACTCATTGGTACAGTCGGGATTCGAACTTGCGACCTTTGCGTCGCAGGCAACTGCTCGAACCACTCGGCCACCACGGCTACTCTTTATCTTATCTAAATGCAATTCATTTATTACTTTGCACACGAGGGTTTCAAGTTTTCCGCCAAGTTCGCTTACCATCAGCCGAGTTGCAGACCTCGCTACTACCTCAGCGGTTAAAAATAATTTAAGAATAGCGATGGTAGCAATTTTAATTGATTAATGTATACATACGTGTATATTCCCATTCATTGCTGCTTTTGTTAGTTTATTCGGTTATTCTGGCTTTGTTAAGGTGTTGTTAGTTTTTGATTATTACACTATGACAGCGTTTGTTTGAATTCTAAAATCCGAATTATAAACCATAAGACTTTTAGTATCTAAAAAATTATGTCCATTCAAAAGTTACATTTGTACAATTCGTCGCAATTTTATTTTTTAGATCAAGGGGGCTAGGGTAAGGTTAATCCAAGTTTGTGGGGTTAAAAGGTCTAAGATGGTAAAAGGAAAAAGTCATAGAGCTAATAGAGATCCGCGGGATACGATGTTAGCAATGGTGTCATGGGCCGGAAACAAAAATTATAGCGTATATGTGCGTTCACACATATTGTATAATCATGCTACATTTACAAATTATCAGGCTCAAATGATAAATGATTAAATTAAATACATATATTAAATATTTCTACAATATGGTATATTGAAAGATTTACAATTTATGACGTAGTCTCATAATATATCCTCACGCCCCCAAAGGGGTAGGCAGAGGTGTATAGGTAATACCCACACACCCACTCTCCGCCAGAGATATATTAGGTGCCAACGTGACAGATGGCGAGTCCATCGCCATACTTAAGCACGATTATACATACGCTCTTGAATTGTTTCTCAAACTTATGCAGGTTTCCTGTCGATGTTTTCCTTCACCGTAAAGCTCTTGGTGTGACAAATCACTGTACTTAAGTTCAGAAAAACTTAGCCAAAATTTACTTAAAAGAACATATTAAATCATTCTGAAAATAGTTTTCACTTTAATATCGTAATCAATAAACCTCACAAAATAGCCTGCCCTCAACAGATGCGTATCTGTTTATTGCTTATATCACAATTACCCGCGTATTTCGGCCATCGACCCTTTTAATGGTAACCCTTTAAGCACTTTCGATGTCATAAGGATGTTACTCCATCCACCACAATTTTCGAACAAACCCCTTGCAGTATTGCAAGCAATAA